>VXAU01001985.1:31783-68565 GCA_013399695.1 Formicarius rufipectus | reverse complement strand
CCCCCATCCTCCCTCCCAGATCTGCTGGATTCTGTCTTCACTGTTTGCCTTGGAACAAACACTGTTGCCTTTCTTATCTGTTATGCTGCAGTAGGAACTGCAGTCCTTTCCTGATAGACTTGAAGTAAATAATTGCATTCGTATTTTTTTAAATAAAGCGAGAATTCTCACTGATAAAATATTGCAAAGGGGATGGGAGCGTTGCCAGTCCTGCAAACGTGTGTGTAGGGGTTGATAACACGTGTAGGAAAGATCTGAGCGTGGTGGAGCAAATGTTCCCCATTTGCCAGTGTCAGTCTCACCGGGATGGGAGCTTGTGTCCTGGTTTATGATTTTTTTTTTTTTTTGCCTGGCTTCTATTTTTTTTCATATAGGAAAATATTTGCTGCCTCTAGGTAGCTACTTGATGTCTTTTAGCAAAGGGCTATTTGCCATCACTAGGACTTCTCCATAGCTGTTCTTCACACATTTATTACTTATTTTGGATCTGAGAGATTTTGCTTTGCCATGAGATTTCACATTACTGGCAGTTATCTCTTAGCCACATCTGTAGTGGGAGAATTTCCTCCCTTTCTAGCAGGCCGTTTATACTTGTCAGGTGAAGAAAATAGCTTGGGTTTACAACTATGCTTCCTAGGAAAAGGCCACAGATAAAATGCAAATACTTGGTTTACGAAATACTGAAATATCATGTTTTGATAGCCACTAACATGTTTAAACTACCTTTTGCCACCGTTGCTTTTGTGCTAAAGCAGTTGGTTCTGTAGAATTGAAAGTATTCAGAAGGATCACAGAAGATTTCCAATGTCCTGTTGTGCTCAGGGCAACCAATGCCAAATGCAACCCTTAAGATAAATGGTGGTTCCTATATCAAAGTGTCAGTTGTGTCCCATTATAAATACTAAAACTAAGTAAAAATAAAATAATTAAACCGATAAATCACAAACCCAATAGATGTGGGAAATAAGAGTAGATCTCAAGGGCAAAAGAAGCAGAAAAAAAAGTTAGGAAAGTCTATCTAACCTAACCAAAAATCCACTGAAATGAGTGAATAATCTCCCATGGATTGTCAAGGGCTTAATATGATAGGCTAGATATGGACCATTTAATGACAATATCTATAGATAGAAATAATTTTCATTGTGTCAGAGGATGTAAAACTAAGCTAATTTACCTGAATATTCAGCAGTTTTGTTGCTGCAGATGGATGTTGGGGTTTGGATTCCTGGTATTTTTGTGTTTGCAGGGGAAATAAAACGTTTTGGTTGGTTGGGTTTTTGTTGCTGATTTTTTATATTTTTCCTGTTGGAAACATTGAAAAGTGAGGGTCTAGTTCTCTGGAGTTCTCAGCAATTTCACCTACTGTGAAAGGTCAGTGTTGTTTTTAGTGAGATGCCAGGCAGCAAAGTTTGTGTAACTTGTTTTCTCACTGTGCTGTGCATTGTCCCCTTTTGGGTGATGGTTGGACCATAGATGGGGACTGAAAAATTGGCTATTTCCTTGGGTGATAGGACCGATTCTGTTCCAAGCAGTGGAAGGTGACTAACTCTGGAGTCTGCAATGGCGTCTCTGGAGATGTCCTGCCTGGGAAAAGATGATGATGGTGGGATGCTGATTAGCTTGAGGAATCACATAATAGATATGAAAGCATACCAGTAACTTTCCATGAAGAAAAAAACCTAAGCTGAAGCAGCAAGGAATGTGGTTTAACTGCTTCAGCATGGACAAGACAATATTTCAAGCATCACCGAATCAAGGTTTCTAAGAATTCAAGTTGTTGACAGATTTTCAAAATGTTTTGACAACTCATTTCACTAAGATTTTTTTATTCGGAGTCTTGAAAATTTGTCACCATTCTGCAAAAATACTTTAGATTTTTTTGGTTATAAAGCTAGGGGGAAAAGTCTAATTTTTTTTTTTTTTCATTAAAGTCCCATCGAAAATGTGTGGTCCTTTCTAAAGTAACTAACTCCTGGAAAAGTTCCATTAGCTGGATACAATTCTGCCACAGCTACAGGACCATGACTTGGAGGTTGCTCTGATCCAGATACCAGAGTTTGTTTGAGGAAACATCCTGAAGCTGCTGCTGCTGCTGCATCCCTGCTTGGGCAACACTCTTAAAGGCAGTTATATGGTTCAATTAATGATATTTTTATAAACTTTATTGATTAATTGAATCAAATCTTGAGGGAATTGGTGAAAACACCACTGTCTTTAAAACCATTTGCCTATGATTTTTTTAAAAGCTGATGGTCAACTCTGAATTGGGTTTTATGCTAAAATTGGACCCCTGCACTGTGGGGGTATTGTATGCACAATGCTGACCATTTTGTTTGTTTGTCAATGTTTGTGAAAGTGATTATTTTAATAATCAAAAGGTGATGTTTCCATTATTAACTTGATTGTTTAGAGTGAAGTTTGTGCAAAGAAATGAGATGCATTTATTAAATGTTTATTCTCTGAAAATAGGTCATAATACTAAACATCCCATATCATTATTAAAGAATAAAGTTTAATATTGTATTCTAAACCTGAAACATCCAGTTACTGCTATTCCTTTCAGGAGAATAGTTATCTTTTTTTCATGCAGGTAAAATCCTTAAATACTCAGCCGTGGTTTGACTGTGTGACTTAAAACAAGTTAGCAAGACCACTTTTTTCAGCTTCAGGGATACCAAGCCCTCCAGAGTTGTATTCTTGGTTTCACTACAAGCTTCTCACATACATGTCCCCACTGACTTTGCAGCAAATATCTTTGAGAAAAAAATATTAAGTACATAATTTAGGGGCTTTTTGCCACTATATTGCCATGGAAATGGCTCAAGTAGTTATTTGGAAGTGTCTCATGCTATTTGAATGCAAACATGCCATACAGTCCCTGACCTGAAATGTATGTTGTTTGGAGTAGCTGGACACATTTTCTACTGTCACAGTGATCAAAGTAAAATAATTCTGTGACTGTTTCTGCAGCTGTGACTAATGTGCAGTTGTTCATGTGTTGCTCTTGATACAGCTCAATATCAGCTGTATAAATCACTTTTTGTCTGTAATATGTGCCAAGGAAATTACTTTTCAATGAGTGCCTTTATGGTTAACCTGGATGCTCAATACACTGCACAGGCAATGAGACGATCCTCTTCTTCATTTGTACCTCCTACCAGAGTTAAGGGAACAGCCTCTGGGGTATTACTTTGTAATTTAAAGCAATAGATGAGGTAATTGGTAGTCTGTGCAATCAGGGCCTTGGTAGCACTGTGAGGAAGGATTTCAGTCATGATACATAACAGAAGTGAATGTGCCTGTTTTTTAAGTTAGAAGCCTGAATACTTTTGGATAGAGGGTGAGACCTTCCTCATACCCTGCTTAGCAGAAGGACAGATTGGGACAGTGGAAAGTATATTAACTGCAAAATATTAGGGGGAGAGGGCGTGTTTCCATGGATCCTTAGATGTTACTACTGTCTCCTCACCCTCGCAGGATACTTTTTGTAGATTTTGAAGCAAGACTAGTCCTGTGACCCAGGTGGGCTTTTGTATTCTTTTGTCTCCTCTCTGTTTCAGGGTGACCTTTTGGGGAGGGGAAAGAGAAAACAGGCAGGCTTGTAACTGGGCTTGAAGCCATGAGTTGCCTGTTGCAGACTGCTGGGTTGAAAACCAAGATATTATATGGGTTGACAAGCAGGTGGTCCATCTGGATCTTGGGATGAAACTGTTGTCATGTAGCTGGGCTGTGTAAGCCCTAGTTGCTCTCTCAGTAGCACTCTGGCTTTCATGAGAGCAGAGCTGAAGACGCTGATGAGATAAACTTGAGAATGCTTTGGGAAGCATAACTTGTACTTCCAAACTCAAAATAAGTCAGAGTGAGAGGTAGGAGTCAGCCATGTGCAGGTTTGGGTTTGCTAGTTCTCACTTCTAGGGGATGCTAAGCTGTACTGAAACAGGAGTACTATTAACTAAAGAGGTGACTTTACTAGAATATTTCTGCAGGTTTAAGAGAAACAGGAAACAATTGCTGTTTAAATCAGAGATTCCTGCATTCTTCCTGCTAATTTATGAATAGTTATGCAATGTTTTTATTTTTCCTGAGGCCCAGTCATCTCACTGCACTTTCTCACTTTCACCACTCTCACTGAGAGAATGATCTAATTAGCACTGACAATTACATTCAATTTAAATGTGATGAATAGCCAATTTCAAAAGACCTGATCCTGTATAATGCTCTGAGCATCCTGATCACATTAGTGTGTTCTCACTTGCCTGTAATGTCAATAAGAACTGGAGGCATCCTGCATCTTGTGCAAGTAGTTCTGTATTCAGATTACTTCTTTTCGTCTCAGTCTTTGGCAGTATGAAATTTTGTGTTTTATGGGAAAACCATCAATTCTGGCAGCTTATGTTCTTCTTGCATTAGTTTTGCTAATTTGTTTTCTATTCTTGCTTTGCGCAGGGAAATCTCAGTCAGTGTCTTGGCACGCAAAGGATTTTTAATACATTTTAATAATGGAAAGCTACTATTCTACAGCTCAAGGAGATGCAGCTCTGTAATATTCCCAAGAACCTACAAAGGGTGCATTTCTGAATGCGCAACCCACTGTTGAGTTCATGTAGACTATTCAGCAATAAACCAGATACCTTCTTAGGTTTTTTTTTGGATCTCACCTTGTTCAGCATAAGGCCTGCCCTTTCAGAAGAGATCAGCATTCTTCAGCTCTTCAAGTGAACAGCTGAATTTTTGAAAGGACTGAATGGCCAGTTAGGCAGTTCTGCAACCTGCCATTTCTCTTGACAAGAATTTGGAGGAAAGAGAACAAGCTATTTTAAATCTCTGTGTTGCAGTGAGAGAGGTGGCCCCTATATTCTGTGACTGAGATTTACAGTGAAGAGGGGAGGGATGGACAGAAAGATGCATAGAGGGATGGATGCAGAAACCTATAGAATGGGACTGGTGCAGCTCCTGAGAAATCTGCATCCTCCAAGTCCATGCGTGCCTGTGTACCGATGAGCTGCAGGGAGCTTGCCAGGAAGGGAAGTAATTTTAGAGTGTGATTTGGAAAATGATTCAGTTTAAAAATTGCTATTTTTGATGGGCTACTTTCAGCTGGGATCCAGTCCCCAGCATGTTCCCAGAAGCACTTGCCTTGCTGTAGCAGAGTGTGGTGGAGAGTGGAGGAGGAGGAATGTCTGTCTGGGAGCCCAGAGTCCTGGATCTCGTGATGCTGCTGAGAAAACAATTACAGAAATGAGCCCTCATGTCCTGTCCTACGTTTGGCTGGTGAGTGCTTTAACCTAGCTGGCTTGATGAACATGGCAAAGGTAACTCTCTCACCCTCACTAGGGGTTCACTGTGCTCAAGGGAAGGTGCAGGCATGTGGATTTGGAAATAGGGCTGCTGGGCAGTCAGATTTTCAAGACAGTAAAGCCTACTTTATCCTGTTTATATAAAAGCCAAGGACAGATTGATGAATTCATCAAACAAAGCTGTGACATGGCAAACACCTTTTCCTGCCATCTGAAGATGTACTGTATGTATTTTACAGACCCTTTGGCTACAGCTCCTAGAAATCTCTCCAGCCAGGGGCATCGAAATGAAACCTGCTAAGCTGACACTCACTCCATCAGGATGAGACCCTACAAAAGTTCAGGAAAGGCAGCCTTTGATCACAGCACTGAAGAAAATACTGACAACTTCTTTGGCCTGCCAGGTTTGCTTTCTAGGGTGAGAAACTTCAGAGAGCAATCCTGTGCTGATTTCACCTGTCACTTATCAACAGACAGGTCAAAATGTCCCTTCTGCCCTGGATTTGTCCATCTTGTTTCTTTAAGGAGATGCTGGCTGGTGGTTCTCTGTGGCCATTTACCCTGCTATGCTTTTCATAAACAGGTACCACTTGTGACTAAGCGACCTCATACAACTTGGTTTGTTCCCAGGGACTTGTGGAGTAGAAGTGTACGTCTGAAAACTGTGCTCTGGTTCCCATGCAGGGATCAAACTGCTCACTGGTGGTAGGTTTTGGGAGCATTAGCATTCATCACAAATTTATCTGGATCTGACCCAAGGCTCCTGGGAGTGACAGGCTGGTGTGTTTCCCAGGCAGTGAACCAGATGAGACATGTGTGTGAGTGTGTGCAAGTGTGTGCATGTACATAAAAACAAAATAATTTCCCTTGCGTTAATAAATAATAATTAAAAAAAGAGTGTACTTGGTTCATCATCAGACTATCCATCCATTATATGGCCACCTTGTGTCAAGTGACCAACTTTACACAAGGCCTGATTTTTACCCCATCCTCTCTGTTTTGTCGAACATTGCTGAGAAGTGGAAGTATGGATCATTTTCGGAATTGCTTCCCCACTCCTATTCACCTTCTGACATGCAGCAGATGAGTAGCCCAATGTCAGGCTGGATGGGAGGGCTCTGAGATCCAGCAAGAAGTTTCCTGAGGCAGTAAAGGAATGCCAGCCCCTCGTTGGCTCACCTTGCATGCAGCAGAAATTGTTGACTGTTCTACTTTGTTAGAGGGGAAGAAATGACGGTAGAAGGGGGCATAACAAAGTGCTGCTTAGTTATTATTTCTTTGGGGGATTATTTGTGTGTGAAGAGACATTATGTATATTCTGTACCTAAGTATAAGGCACATACAAGGAAAGCAACGTCATCTTTAAAGTAAATTCTAAGCATCTGCTAGGAAGTGAAATGTGAAGAGAACAGGATGGTGAGGTGGGCTTCCTTTTACAGTTGTCCATTCTTGCTCCTAATGTGGTAACCAATCAGGGGAATGTATCAAGCTTTAAAAGAAATAAAATTTTAATTTGCTATGTAGAGTGCTTTGAAGGACCTTTCTTTCCAGATTAAGGTTTTCTGTTATTTATAGCCACAAAAAAGGTGTTTAATCTCTAATACTAATACATTCTTTGTGCATGTTATGACACAAAGACAACTGCTGTGCCATTGAGCATACAGAAATGTGCCAGGAAAAACATTCAGGACCAGAGTAATTTTCATCTCTGGTCTTCTTAGCCTGAAAATGAACTTCAGCCTCCCTTTTTCCTATTTTTTGAGATGGCTACTGCCCAGATTCACCTAGGCACTAAGGGGAAATGAAATGAAGAAGTTTGGCAGCATTTTGCAGTGATTTCACAAATGAGCAGTCAAAACACTGGAAAGGGAAAGCAATTAAACTTGCAGGGGATTTAATCCGTTGTAGGTGTACTGTGACCAGTGCTGTCACTTTGGTTTGACACTGGGGTATGATTAAGTCCCTAACAAGCCCTTTTCTGGTGAAAAGTCATCAGTGGAAACATAAAAAATAAAAATGCACGATGAAGAACATACAATATTGAAACTGAGCTACTTGGTATGCTTTAGGTAAGTAAGGAATGAATAGTGGGATGACAAATGCCTAAGAGTGGGCACTTCAGAAGTGGAGTAAATAATAGTAACTTTTTGAGCACAATGTTCCTAAGAGATCACCTCTGCAGCTCTGCATCTGTGAGAAGTGCAGGGGACAGGGATGGAGAATAGATAGGAGCACAGACTTCTTTTAAAAGGTTTCTGAAAGCTCAGGCTTAGAGTCCTTTCTGACCATTTTATCCCATCTGCATGGTCTCCTTGCTGGCCATTCATGTTCACTGTCTTCCAGTTAAGGGACATAGTCAGCAGGGTTTGGTGCAGAGGTAGGAAAGTTTTCAAGTATTGTTTGCCAAACTATATTTTAATTTTCTAAATCAGAAGTTCAGTGTGCTAATAGATGTTTTGGAGACAGGAGATCTTATCCCTTGTGAAAGCAAGCTACCATAGGGCAGCTGAGTGTCATGTCCCCCCAGCAAGCAGGATCTTCTGGCTTCCCCTGGACTCTCAGCTGTATCTCAAGATGGAGCCATCTCCATTTGCAAGGACTCTGTGTCAGGTTCAGCCCATGAACCATCTGCTGCCACCATGCTGTCAGCTCCTCACTGCTGGTCCAACAGCCAGGTTGTCTGATTCAGGCTTAGAAAACATGGCATTTCTCACCAGTTATAAGCTGATGCATTACAACACCTTGACCCAAAATTTCTCTTCCAGTTGCCTTATTTACCCTTCTGACCTTGGTCTTGTTTCTCTCACTAGGCTGAGAAATATTCCAGAATAGAATGTCTTTTATTTTAACGCTTTATCATAACTGCATTTGAGATGCAATAAAATCATGGCAAGCTTCCCACCATTCATGAAGGAATTAGAAGAGGATCCTGCTGATGTGAGAACCATTGTACTAGGGAGACCTTGTTGTGCTGATAATGATGAAAGGGTAAAATATTCTGCTGTGAAAAAGAGGTGTTCTAGCAAGCAGTCTTCATTGCTGTCCAAATGCCAGCATGGCTTATTATTTTCTAATGAAATGAAATATACTCGTGCTCTCTGAAGTTGACTGTGTTGATTTAATTTGTGTTTTATGATCAAGATTCTAAATTTTATATATTTTATGTTTTATTAGTAGTGAGCAGGGATTTAGCTGCATGAGACCCATTAATATCAATACAGCTAACTCCCCATGCACTTCTTTAAAGACTATTTTATACATAACAACATGGAATTTCACCTCTGTATTTCTCTCAGTCTCTGCAGGAAAAAACAGTGATAGCTAATCTGAAGGCAAGCACACATTTTATTATTGCTCTCAAAGCAGTAAGCAATTTTTAGTACTCTGATTTTTTCCTGCTGACAAACAGGCAGTGTATAACATAGAAACTTTTTTTTTTTTTTGTGTCTGTACTGGGAAAAGCAACAAGATGATCTCAGACAAGAAATCACAGACTATTATTTATTTTATGTGATTTGAGTGTGCTGCCTTTAAAGATTTTTGCTTATAGAACTGGTATGCACTGAGTTACAGAGATACTTCTCCAGTGTGAAATATTATTAGAAAAGAATATTCACTTTTCTAGAGGAAATATTCTGGATCTGCTTCCTTCCTCATGAGTAAAAATCCAAATACTATTTGGGGGGGAAGGCATGCTTTGGAACCAAAAGGTGTTAATTTTGCTCTTTTTTTGTCCTTACAAACCATGTTTCTGACTTTCATCTCAACCATTAAATTTGTCTCTCTTTACTAGAAGACAATTTTCACATCTTAAACACTTGTTTGTCCAGGAGAATAGAACAATCTGGGGATGATCCTAGATAACTCTGAGTGTTTTCCAGCAGAAGGAAAAGTCTCAGTATCACCTGAGGACTGCTGGTGGATCTTGGTCCTAATGAGATGTTCTATTTGAGCTCAGCCTGGTGAGAACTTGCCAGAACAGGGTCTGTGCTGTGGGATGAACCAGCTGGCTGGACCCACAGCATGCTGTGCACTTTGTAGGGCGTATCTGTGGGATCACACCTGTATTGTGCTTACCCTCGAGTAAGGAAACATTACTTTTGTCAGAGTTCAGTCTTCTTAAAATTTGGCTTTTCTGATTTAGGTTGTTATTCAGATAAACAACATTCAAGTTATTCTGATGGTACTTCACAAGGGTTGGACTCATGGTGACCCAATCACAATTTTTACCTGGTTTGGGATTGCAAAACATCCCTTTGACTCTGAACTGTGTATGTTCCATTTGGCAAGTATGGAATGTCTCTGGAGCTGTGCATTTCTGGTCAGGAAGAAGATGATGCACTGCATCAGTCAATGATATTGTTGTGAAGCAAATCCTCTCATTTGTGATCAAGTGCTGAAGTTTAAAGGAGCCACTGCAGTAAAACTGAATGTAAATGTTCATCTTAATGTAGGATGTGGAAGCTTGTGCTAGGGAATTCAGACTAAAAGCAAAATAAATCTATGAATCAGATGGAAAATACTGAGAAGATGAATACCTGGATTTTATATGTTGAGTATTGAATAATTATGCACTGCCAGTGTGTAATGCACTGATCTCACACACACACACACACACACACACACACACACACACACAATCACACTGGAAGTGTCTAGCTGATAGAGATGTAGCTTAGGAGTTCATTATTTGACATTTGTAGGGCTCATGAATCATACAGACTGACTGACTTTAGGATACTTCTTCTAGGCTACATCACATTTACAGAGTCACAGAATTGGTCAGATTGGAAGGGATCACAGTGAGTCATTTCGTGCAACCTGCCTGCTCAAGCAGGGTCACCCCAGAGCACATTTCACAGGATTTCATCCAGAGGGTTCTTCAACATCCCCAGTGAGGGAGACTCCACAACCTCTGCGAGCAAGCTCTTTCAACCTGCAGTCACTTGCACAGTAAATAAGTTCTTCTTTGTGTTCAAGTGAAACTAAGGCAAAAATACCCATTGTAAAACGCAACAGCTACTGCAGATTAACTCCCATGACCACCTCTTCAACCTTTCTAGCAAAGGAGTTCAAATTTTTGCACTTTCAGATACTTATACCTCATTCTGTCAGAACAAGGCTAAAAAGGGAGACAAGGCCAGGTCTTGAGATTGCTGTCTAAATATGAATCAGAGGCATGAAGATCAGGGAATGAAAAAGTACGTTTAAGCTAAAGAACAACATTGGCCCAAAAGCAAATGAGTTGTGTATTGCCTTTGAATACACTAAGAGTGCATATTTGAAGATGATCCTAGATATTGAAGTAATCAAGTTTCTAAGCAGTGTTCCAGTAGAAAGAAAGAGAGCAGAAAGCTTGACTGCCTGTAAGGTGGAGTCTGAAGTGAATTATATAAATTGATGTCTGCAATAGCAGAAAACTGAATCTAATGGCAAAAGGGTTCCAAAACATCATCAGGTATTTTAAGCTGGATAACATACAGACATTAGTCATATATGGTATTCCTGATCACTGATAAAATGGATGTTGTATTTTTGCGCTCTTTTCATGGCAATATTGACTTTTAGGTGTCGAGTAACTATTGTAAGTTGGCTGGGGGATGCATTTAGGAATAAAAGCTAGGAATGCTTTTGCCTGAACATCATTATCAGTGGAAAGAAAAAAAAAGTTATGTCTGTTACATTTTACCAACATGAAATCTCCTCAAGGTCTCTGCCATTTAGAACCCAGCAGGAATTTTCCAACTGAGGAGGAGAAAGAGAAATGTTTACTAAAAGACAGATTGCAAACATCAAGCTGCCTGTTCTGTAATTGATCTTTTACACTGAGAATATCCAGAAGATCTATACTTACGGTTAGACTTATTTGGAAGCCAGTAAAATACATTCTGCTGAGAACTGCCTCATATTAAGCCTGCAACCCAGGGATCTTTTAAAACACAACAATTGCCTTGGATGTTCATTTCAAGGCAGGCACTGCTCTGTAAATTTAAAGCAATGATTTGTCTTTCAGTCCCATAGGAGGTTTGAGGGTTTTTTTCACTTGCTTGATTAAGAAGCATAAACATATGACAAAAGAGAAAAAAGGGCTATTAGACAGGTTTTTAGTAAATGCTCCCTCCTGAACAAAGAGAGGGAAAAATAAATAAAAAAAATAAAAGGCACCTCTGTGCTTAGAAGTCTGGAAGGCAGGTGCAAGTGTCCTTGAGTAGGAAAGCTGTCAGATTCAGTCTATGGGGCTTCACTTGGCTCAGTGAAACTTGGAAAGCCCAGAAATGGGGGAATGATGGTCACATGCCCTAATTGTTGGCTGAACAAACCATAATGTCATTTTTAGGAGATGCACTTCTACATTTTGTCATATTGACCTTTAGTGTCATATCACTGCAGATTGATCTCCTCTTGTGTGCTCTTTTCCCAGCTTCTTTAATCAGTATTTTCTTGATGAGAAGATGACTGGTAATTAGAAGATTAATTTCAACTAGGAAGAAACTCGAGTCTTTATCAATCACCCCTTCAATTGCTGCTGCTAAGAGATTCAGACATGGAAAAGAGATTTAATGTTTACTGCCATGCTTCCTGCCTGGTAACATGAAATTAGATCCACATCTCCTAGGCTCCTATCTAGTACTTATGCACAAACTCATCATCTTCTATGCAGCAGCAAAGCTGTGCCAGAAAAGCAATGAGGATGAACAGCCCTGTGGTGTCTGAGCACTTGCTGCATTCGCCTGTTCCATCACTTCCGTAAGTCTTGAATCCTTTGCAATAAAGCAACTTTCACAATCATTTCCCAACAGAGGTGTGATAGCTATAAGCTTTCTCCTTGTCTTTGATATTAAATTCCCTGGTATTAATGGATTATGGCCTTCAGCATCGTCAATATTATTTGAACAATATTGTGACACTGGAAACTCAAACCTCACCTTTTACATTAATTGTTACAGGGTTTCTACCTTAGCTGTCCAAAAGGAAGCAATTATCCTGGACTCATGGAAACGTCTCAAAAATAAAAGACATGAAGTAATGATTGTTTTCCCTTCACCCCCTAAGAAAGAAGGTAATTAGAAAAGAAAATAAAGACACTGGTGGAAGAAAAAGGAATATAGGTGGGGCCATAGAACCTTCATAAGAAATTCTGCCTGCTTGCATCTTCACAGTGCACTTGTAGTTCAGCAATTTCTGAAAAACAAGTGGGTTGCTTTCACAGCAGTTTCGGATGCATCTTGTGGGAGACCTGCAGCTAAGAATTGCCCAGCTGTGATTTGTAATTCTGCTTCCCGCCTGTTTCCACACATGCAATAAAAATTCCTGTACCCTCTTCTTTTTGAGCATAGCTGGTTAAAGATGATGATCCCCAGGGAAATCTAAAGCAAAACCGTGTTCCTGTTTTATGATGACAGTTAACTTTGAATTTAAAAATTAATAAAAAAACTTCTAACTTAGCCCAAAATGGTACTGACTTTTTTGATTAAAATTTCAAGGTTGAATAATTTGAATTTTGATATCATCCCGTATGAAACAATATTGTCCCAAAGGGCTAGTGATGCAGTGCTTTCTCAGTCCTGCTGAATAAATATATTTTAAGTCAATTCCCAGTAAAAGAGTTTGAAAAGCTACTCTTGCTACTGGCATTATTTGCAACATTAAAGGTCTGCCAAATCTCAGGCTTCATCCTGAAAACACTGGGAGCTCAGTCCCTTATCCTGCAAAGCCTTTCATCACAGGCTTAATTTTGAAACACATGAACAGTTCCTAGTGACACCTGCACAGTAAGTCATCTTCGACAGCTTTAGTTAGGCAAACTGTCCCCCTGGACCAGAGATTTGTTGCTACCAGAGTTACTTGTTGTTAACAGAGTATATGTTGTTCAGAGCACAGCACTGTAAAAAACCCTCCACCAGCAGGAGGTATCTGAGGAGTTTTTTATGCTGGTGCTCCGTAGAGGTGAGTGGGGCAGGGGAGTGGGGACCAAGTATAGTGAGCCATGGGATTTGGGAAGGGCAGGAGACTTGTCTTTATGCCTTAAAATTTATATTTTTTCTTCATCCCAAAGATTTCTTTGGCTGGAGGTTTACTTTGGTTTGGGAGTGTGTTCAGGCCAAATGCAATGTCAGGGTCCCACAGGCTTTCTGGGTTTCTGCTTGGTTTTTGTGGGAGGTTTCAGGGGTTTCGGTTCCCCTACCGACCTCTGCCCGGTGAGGGAAGTGCTGTGGAGGTAGAGGATGGAATGGCACAGTCTTGTTCAGCCCTCAGAGATGTAAAGGGGTGCTGGTGAAGGAGGATCTTCTGCTACAGCCTAAAAGTTGGCATGGGTATCACTTACATTGCACTGAATGCTTTAAATCTGATGGAGCCTTCTTTATTCAAATGAGATCACTCTCAACTGACATAGGGGGTGAAAATCTTGAATAGAAATCTATCTGTCTGTAATTATCATTAGATTTTACAAAATTACCCTCTCTACTCCTTTGGCCATGCCATGATTTCTTTCACTGCTATGCTTTTTGGGGAAAAAGCCTGGTAGATCATCACCTGTAAGCATGAATTTTTCTCTAGAAAGGGAGAGTTTATGAGGGCAGGCACACAGGAAATAAATTGATAGTATGGCCCTGTGTTGACTGAAACTGTTACTGGCATGAAAAAAGTTTAATTTCAATCTCACTATAAAATATGAATCCAATAACTTAGTGGATAGAGAAACTCACACTGGACACACTCGTCTGAGCCTTAGAAGCATGAAAAGGGCTCTGACACAGATGGGTTCAAGGTAGTTCAAGGTGAAACCACCTTGCCCACAGCACATGAAGCAGTGACTGACAGTGCATAGGTAGCTGCACAGCTTCTTTCAGGCCAGTGAATGCGGTGCTGTGCATGAGGTGTCCTCTGACTGCAGGAACACAATAAGGGACTGTGGAGTGGAAATTGGCTTGTGCAGCGAAAGCTTGAATGCTCAGGAGCTCAGAATGTGGCTCACCAGGAACGTTCTGCGAGAACCTAAAATATGATGGGGCTCTTTGTTCTGTTTTGTTGTGTTTTGTTTTGTGAGAGCTTACTGCTGCTTTTAGTGACCTTCTAGAGAAAAGCTCTCAGCTACTGTAGAGTACATTTACAGTGCTGGCTTTATGGAGTGATTTCTGAAGGAACAGTCTTTCTATATTTCCAGTTTCTGCATTTGCCTTGGTTTGAACAAATAGGAAGGAAATAGTTAATAGTTAAACTTAGCAGGTAATGCTTCTTACAGCTACTGAACACATTAAAAATGGTTTTCTGTGCTTGGCATCATTATGCCTTTGAGACTTCTGCTTGTGTACAGAAAAGAAGTAATTTTGCTCCCAGCTACAGGCAGTGACACAGGAGTCCTGTTTTTGACAAAACTCTTGCTTTGAAATCTTACTTCTGTTCTTTCTCAACATTGCTTATTCCAACCCAGGGTCATTCAGACAGAAAAAGTATCCTTAACCTGAATGCATGGAAAGTAAGGTCAAAGTCTGTCAGTTAAATAAACTGGTATAACAAATTGAAAAAGGCCAGGGGAGAATTAGACACAGAACCTTACCTTGAATTCTGTACTGCTTTTGCTAGTCAGACAATTGACCACTTTAGCCTCTGCTATCTGAACTACCACCTTAGGATCAAGTATTTTTAATGCAGGGTTTTCGCTTCTGCATGCTGTGAGGTACCTGTGAACTGTCAGAACAGGCAAAAAAGTGTAAAATGCTACTTTGGAATAAGTCAAAGTGATCATTTTGGAAGACACATTGAAAAAAGGGTTGTTTTTTTAAAGACACTGGGTACCCTCTCATAAGGTGTTGATCCTCATTATCATTAGAGGGATAGGAAGAGCTTGATGGGGTGTAGGATCAGGCATGAGGCTGGTTGTGGAGTGTGCAATATCTTCCACCTTCAGACATTTGACATGAACCAGGAAAGTGAGCCTTTGTTTTAAAAATAACTCTGGTGACCATCTGAATCATCGTAATGGACAATGAGGTGGATTATTTGCTCTTCTGAACCTTGCCTTGACAAATTCTTTTCAAATTTATGGAAAATATTATTACTGACATTTTTTTTTTTTAATTATTATTTTTCCCCTAAGGAAAAGGATTGCTCCCAACAGAGAAGAATAGGAAAATAACGTCACTGAGTTTTATCATTCTTTGCCAGTACATGGGAATCTCAGCTTCTGAATCTTTAATTCGTAATGAAATGCAAACTAGACTGTCATGGTCAAGGAATCTTGCCCCATAATACTACTTTAATTTGAGGTTTTAATGTGTATGAGTGACAACAGTTTTAATCAGTGCACTGTATATTTTTATTACTATTAATGAGCTCTAGAGACATTATTTATGAGGAATCAAGTGAGATTTTATGGTGGGAACCTTAAGGGGATTTAATTAACTAAAAGCAGCTCCACCAAGCTCAGAGAAATGATGTGATAGCAGGGGGGATCAGAGCTTTGTCCTCCATCTTTGCTGAGCTCATCTGACTTCTTTTACAATCTGGTAATTAAAAGAAGACTAATGACTGCTGAGTGTCTGCCTCTTACACCAAATCTTAAAATATGGTCAGATTTTTATGCTTAATGGAAAAACCAAGATATCTCAGTACCTGAGAACACAATATGAAGTTGCTGCTTTGCTATTGTTTTTTTCTGAAATAACAACATAAATTCTTATCTGCTTTGGAGATATCTGGCCATCTATGAATTCCACTTAGTTTGGGGAATATTTCAGGGACAAAAGACTTGTGTCTTGTGGTTGAAAGACCTCTCAAGAAGAGGAAGCAGAATAAACACATTCCTAATGAATAATACCTACTACAGAGGGAAGAATTTCTTGGGAAACATTGAAAGTGGAACTAAACTAACTTGATTGGCTTTAGCTGGGTTGTAAACTGTCCTGCTTGTATAGAACATGGGAAATAAAACACAGAATAGTAATTGATGTAGTTGTAGAGGGGACCAAGAGAATAGTCATTATTGAGTGAAATGTCCCAGTGGAATAAGACTATTAAAATGTCTTTTCAGTTATTCTGCAAAATTGTGTTGAGCAGCTACCGAATTTTGCTAGAGATTGCTTGCAGAATTAACTGGAAACACTTTCCCTAATTTGCAATATAAAAGCCATGGATTTTCTCTCATCCAATAGAACTGGAAGTTCAGAATTGTAGTAAAAATTTATTCCCATCCCCCCTGATTTAGAGCAGCACTTGTAGCCCTACAGAAAATGGATACTCAAACACAACTTGGACAACTTTGTGAAAGAAGATATACTGCCTGCTCTAGGAACCTAGATACTAAAACAGTCAACATGGAGCTGGCAGAAAAGGCAAGCAGACCCCCGATGGTTTAATACAGCAATGAAATGTTGAAGTTGTCTCAATGAAAGCTCAGTCCTATATAACTCATTTAATGGGGATGTTGTCACTTAGGACCAGAGAGGTTAGTCTGGCCACCAGGTGAAAGCAGAATTTAATCCAGTTGTTTTTCTGAAGAACCCAAGACATTGTGTTGAACTCAAGCATGCCTTTTGGAAAGACTGAAGTAAGTTGCAGGGATTAATCACACTTGAAGTTTAAAAATGCACTACTTCAGATTTGCCTCGCTCTGTTGTCCAGGTAATAGTTTTTGTTTAATACTTGCTATTTGAGTTCTTGTTTAGAACTTACTATTTATTCTTCATAAAAGTGCTTATAATGCAGACACTTTTGGTTTTCTTTTTGAATGTGATAATGTATTTAGAGTAGTGCTCAGCGTGCTTGATCTAACTGTCATACTGGGACCCTCCATATTGTGTCTGTGCTTTTGTAGAGTGGAGTCCTTCTCAAGTTCAGTCTAGACCTGTGTTTAAATAGAGTAAACAAGGAAAAATAAAAAGAAGAAATTGGATCGACAGGAAGAGATGTGAGAAGCTTGAAATCCTTGTTTCTGGCTGATGCCCTGTCTGAATCCTTGCCAGGCTGTATACAGAAAGGCTGGGTCACAGATATGACTTCACACCTCAGACTAGAGCAGAGTTTTCAGAAGGTAGCAGAGGGGCCACCAGGGATTACAAGGGAGACATGGAAAATCTTTAGAAAATTCTCTCAGCAACACTGTTTTCTAAGTGCAAAATTATTCCTGCCTCTTCTTCAAGAAAGGGAGTAAAAGATGAAGTATCTGAGAGAATGGCATGAAGTTGTGTCAGGGGACATTAAAGTCGGATATGAGGAAAAGCTTTTTCATCCAGAGAGTGGTTGGGCCCTTGAAGAGTCTCTCCAGGGAAGTGGTCACTGCACCAAGACTGTCTGAGTTTGGACAGTGCTGTCAGGCACATGATGTGACTCTTGGGGCTGTCCTGTTTGGGGCCAGGAGTTAGACTTCAATGATCCCTTCCAACTCAGAATACTCTGTGGTTCTATGAATTCCAGTGTTATAGCATCTGTTTTGCCAGTGATTTGCATCCTGGTTAAAAAACAGTGGTGGGTACACTAATACATTCTGGCTGTGGAAGCTAAAAAAATGTATATATAAATCACATTGCAACCATGAAAAAAGCCCATTTTATAAATAAGGAAACAGCAGAGAAGAAGGGAAGCTGTCAGATGCCTTGCTGTCCAGTATATAAATTGCTACATGTAAGACACTTAAACTTCAAGAACGAATAAAAGACACTGAAAAATGAAGGAGAAACCCAAGAGACAACCTAAGGACACAGACTGGCAGACTGGTCTCATCTTACATGGTGACTTGAACCATTCAATAATAGAAAGGAAAATTGATGTTAAAGAAAGAGCATCTGTTGGGAGGTGCAGCAGCAAAGGTGGCTGTGGATCTCCCCTTGCAGCAGTTTCCTGGAGGAGATCATGGGTGACCCTCTTCCTGTTGCAGGTGTGACCAAGGTCACAGACCTGCAGGAACTTTGTGCACTTGGAAACTGTCGCTCTGTCAAGTTCTGCTGAGGGAGGGGAGCTCTATGTGGCTCAGTTTAAGCAGAGTGCCTGCTTGCAGGTCTAAGAGGGTTGCATGAACCTTTAAAGGACCTTCAGATGGAATTCATGTTGGCAATAGTATTTTGGATGCTAATGAGCTATCTAAGCCTGACCGGTTTCCACAAAGTTTTCTGCAGGCACCTTTTTTCACCAGTGCCATCCTGTGCCCTGTTTCTGTATTTCACTTGCAGAGCATTGGGGTAGGGAAAAGGAGAGCTGTTCACAGGAAAACCGCCAAGATTTAAAAATGAAAACAAAGAGGTTTTCCTGGTCTCTCATTCTTAGAAATACATGAAACGATATGACATAGAGGTGCATAAGGTTGTTCTGGCTGGTTTCTTTAGGTGCTCAGGGTGAGGTGCTCCAGAAGCCCTACCTCAGACCCTGCTCTCTGCCTGCAATGCAAAACCATGGTGATGGTGGGCTCAGTGTGGCAGCACAGGGGCTGCTCTGGGGTGCCCATCTCCAAGCTGATGCCTGGAACTTGGCTCCACATAGCTGCACCCCCCACTCCAGGTACATTGTGTTTGACCGAAGGGGCTACGTGTCCTCTGGGCTTTAACCTGTACCACTCTGCAGTGCTGCACTGTGCAGGGTGCATGAAGTAGGTTGTGTCCTGGCTTGGGGAGTGCCTCTGCAGTGCAGTCCACTATGGGGAGGCCTGTTCCTTGTTCATCACTCTGAACAGTTACTTATAGGAGCTACATCTGCCTCCTTGTTGGACATAATGTCTTTACAGACCTTTTTTTCTAGGGAAACATCTCAAGCAGGGGAACAGAAGAGAAATTCACTGCTAGCATCTTCTCAGTCCAGTAGCTTTTTTGTCAAGGTTAAAAAATAATTTGGAAATTAAACCCGGAATCTACTTCAGTCCCACCTCCTCTCTCCTCTCCTCCCCTTCTTCCTTCTGTCCCATTTTCCCTGAAAAAAAAAAAGAGGCCACCATGCAACTCAAGTGGGACAGTCCTGCAGAAGGAGCTAGGAATTAATCTTGTTGCTGAAATGAAGAATGGAAAAGTTCCTCCAAAATTTGTAATTTATTTAAAAAATACAAGACTTATGATTGATTTGTTCTTCCTTTATGAATAATCTTTGCCATCTTCAGGCATTCAAGAAGTGTAAGTAAGCCCCCTCAGCTTCATTGAGATGAATAAAAATGTTTCCTGTTTCTGTCTCCTTTTGCTGAGCATTGTAGGACTGGATTTTATGGATGTTTTCCTGAAACATAAAAAAAAAATTAAAAAAAAAATTGAAATGTATTTAGAAAATGAAATAGAACCTCAAGAGGAATATCAGCTCTTACTAAATTTGTGATAAAACTTTATGATTTGGCTTCTATGTACAGTGTAAGGAAAAGGAAGCACAGGTGTCTTTATTTAAAGGATATGCTATCCAGGAGCAAGGAGCCATTGGTAATACTTGCTTTGAACATGCTCCCAGAACTTTTCTTGGCCTGCTGACATACACCTGCATCTAATGGACATGGTAGGACATGGCAGTCTCATAGCTTTGCAATGGCACTTATGTAACTCCAGAATCTGTTGAAGTACTCTTGACACTTTAAGTTACTGATTCCAAGCCTCTCCCAGCCTCTCTTGATGAATGATAGACAGATGGACATAAAGAGAGAAAGATGACAGAGTAAGGAAAACCAGCTTGGCTGCCATTAATCAGTGCTGAACATCTACTCACATGATTCCTTTCAGCACAAAAAAAACCAAAAAACCAGGTAAAAAATCTTGTTTCTCTTCAACAAGCCTGTGGCTAAGATATGCAGAGCTTTGATGAAAATATGTTGGGAGAGTCAGGTGTGTGTTTTGTAGCACAAGACATGGGAATTGGATGTTAGCAGTTATACTGAGAGGGGAAAGCTTTCCAGGCTCCCAGCAGCATGCCAGGATTGTAGATAGCCAGGTATGAATTCCTTCCTCTCTTTGAACAACCTGAAAAAACAATTTCTACAGCTTTATTAAATGAATTTGACTGTGAAAGTGGGTGCTCTATATGTGTATACTAAAAATAATATGAATGTGGACATGTTACAGTAAATTTGTGATGCCTTTTCCTTTTATTCTCTTCCCTCAGCTCCAATCTAATAAATTTTGAGGTGGTGCTGTTGAATCATGTCTAGAGAGAATGAAAGGCAGTTTCATCTCTCAGGTGCATTCCCCTTCAGGACAGCACTGCTTCCTGCAGCCATGGTGGGTGTGATGGGTCACTGAGCTCTTGCCAAGGACCTTTGGAGAGCTGAACCTCTCCGTGTTTGCATTGGAAATCTCCCACACTTGCAAAAAGACTCAATGCTGTCAGGAGTCTCTGATTTTTTTTTAAATTTTTAATTATTTTTTATTTTAGTGAGAGACCATCTCTCCAGCTGCAGAGGAAAGAAACATTTTTAAAAAACTGATTTAAGCCAGTAAAAATGTGCCATTTAGTGCAACTAAAGCTATGTGTACACAGACAGCAGAAGTCATCTGTGACCCTCCATCTGCAGTCCCAGAGCTGTGACCCTCTGCAGCTCTGTTCCCAGTGGATACCTTACTGTATCCACAAATGCTATTGGATGCTGGGGCTTGAAATTACTCTGTATCTGCTTATTTCAGTATATATGAACCCGAGTAGAGTCTTAGATCTGGATATTTCAATGTCAAGAAATCTTCTCAATAGCTGAAGATTTCCCTCCTAGATTTCATCTATTTGCCTCTATTTTTTACCTTCTTTTCTTTCTCACCCAATGCTACCCTGAATAATCTCACATTTTAAAAGTTTACATCCTAGACTATTTAGAATTTTTTGTGAGTAGTTACCATGTTCCCCCTTATAGTGCTATTAACTTGCCCAGCTGATTTGTGAGGACAATTTATCAGCAGCATTGCTTGTCCCCTATACTTGAAGCTGATTTTGGTACAGCTTTCAATAATTTTTTTCTCTGTTTCAATGAATTTAGGACACCCCCACCTCCCTAATATATTTCACTCTTTACTCATTTTTGGAATTTTCTTATTGATCTCTTAAATCATTAGTGGAGATTATAGGAAGTGGGACATATAGCCCTTTCAATGTCACTGTTACAAATCTGTGTGCTGTAGGCAACTAAGACTGCCTATGTATCAGCCTCAAGGTGAAGGTAATAAATCTTGCTCATCCTTGGGACACTCTGTGAAGTGACTGATTAAAAGCAATCTTCCCAGAAATCATTCTCTCTGCAACTGGCCCATAAACTCCTGAAAATATTCCCCTTTTCTTAGTTACTCCAGTACCTTTAGTAGAAGAAACCTGTCAGTTGTCTGGGGAGACTTGAATTTCCCACTTTAAACTTCTAGCACTACTCTTCACTCCTAGTCCCTGTACCCTGCATGTATTCAGTTCTGCTGAACACCTGGGCTGCAGAAGACCAAGTATGAATGATTTCTTTTTTTCTTGATGCCATTAGGCTGCATGTTTCTGCCTGCAGACATAGTTTCAGGAGAAGGTATGTCCTTGTCTCAGGAGGAAAAGCTGGAGCAAGCAGTAAGGCTGCCAGCAAAGGTACTGTGTGGAGATGGATGGCTGAGTGGCAGTGTTGGGGAGGCAAGGGTGTATTTGGGTGGGGAAAGAAGGTAAGGAAACAGAGAAGAGGCATTAACTGCAAAAAGAGGATGGAAATGAGGGAGATAAAACACTGCTTAAGAAATTGTGTGATTTTAAAAATCCATTATTCTGCTGTCAAGTGAATTATAGAGGAGAAAGGGAGATTATTCATTAGATGCATCATAGAGACAGGACATAAAGGATTAGAAATGCTGTTTGAGCCATAAAGCTTTCACCAGACAGGGAAAGAGTAATCATCTTGGTTTCATTGTGCTGTTTTCAGGCTGACAAAGTTCTAATTTTGTTCCAAAAATAAAGTTATGAACCAAATAGAAAGGGCTCTTAAATAGTGTGTATTTGCTCCTATGATGGTGTTGACTGTGCGTAAGACAGTTTGATAGCTTTATGTCAGAGGTGCAGAGAAGCTTTATGGGAGTATTTTATGGGAGCCCAAACAATCCTTAGAATAAATGCAGATAAAGTTTCTTCCTATCGATGAGCTTTCTGTCTGTTTTTATTTGCTTCTGCAGCATCCTCTGTTAGTGTAAGATGAAGACCCAGTGACTTGCAAGTATTGGCACTCTGACCACAGCTTCTCATGAAAAGAGGGTTGTGTTTGGTGTCTCTATACTGGGTCTGACTCCTTCAGACTCCTGCCTCTCACCTGCATTCTTCTGAGTCACATTTGTACATAATCACCCCGGGTTGATTCGCTGCACTTTGGGCACAGTGCTGCTGCCACCTCTTGTGGCTGCTGCTAGTCCAGCACCACTGACCCCACCCAACCCAGAGCATCCAGTTTGCCTTTCACACAACTGTCAAACCCAGTAAAAACAGGTGAAGGACCCATGTCAAACTGGAGAACTGGTCTGACAGAGGAATACCAGTGGCCTAACTTCAGCAGGAATAGAGTTAATGATACTCTTAGTGGCTGGTATGGTGCTGTTTGGGATTCAGGATGAGAATAACGTTGGAAACACACTGATGTTTTAGTTGTTACTCAATTGATGGGCATGGACTGGCTGAGCACCAGTCAGCAGGTGGTGAGCAATTATGCTGTGCATTGCTTTGTTTACTTGGGTTTTATTCCTCTCTTTCTTTCTGTTACGTACCTTTTCATCATATTATTATTGTTGTTGCTGTTATTATTATTATATTTCACTTTATTTCAATTATTAAACTGTTGTAATCTCAATCCACATGTTACTCTTTTCCAATTCTCTTCCTCATCCCACTAGTCTGGGAGGAATAGAATGAGCAAGCAGCTGTGTGGTACTTATTTGCCATCTGGGGTTAAACCATGACAGTCAGGCACTTCGCTGCTATTGTTCCATATTTATTATGACTTGGACAGTCCCTTGATTGGTTGTAGGGGCAACTTTAGAATTAAATTGTAGCATATTTAGTTTATCGGAACAGCAAGTACAGCTCTTTTACAACACTAAGAACAAGAGAGCTGGTGAGAAATGTAATAAATACTCTCAAATCCCTTCTGCAAGCAAAATTCAAAACTTGAAGGAGCACTTTAACCGTCCAAGCTCACAGCAACCAAAAGCATATTACATTCAGAGCTCACAGAAAAGCAATATTACAATGCAGTGACCTGCACTTTCTTGAGTCATTCACTCTTCTGAATCACTCTTATGTGATTCACACAGGCTGAGTGAAAACGTAGACCTGATTTGCTAGATACTCTCTTTTCTTTTCTTTTTTTTTTCTTTTCTTCTGCCTTCTTAATTGTGTCCCTTCAATTGCTTAACAGTATAGTTATCTCAGTGCCAAATTGAAGTTGAAAAAGAGAATGTTGTTAAGTACTCAAACAACATATAAAGGTGATGACACATGAATGAAGCACCAAAAAGATAATGAGATATTAAAAAAAAGTTATTCTGATTTATAGGCACTGGAGAGTCAAATTTTCATACACTCTAAGCAATTCAAATGCAGAAATGTACTTAAAAGAAACTTTACAAAGGTAGCTTGTACATGCTCAATGATGCCTTCATAATGTTCATGTCTTTCTCTTTGAGTTCCAACTGATGATAACCTTCATTAAAGCAGAAGATTTTGATAGCAGGTGTATTAAGTGTATTATTTTCCTCTTTGGGCTGCACTGCACAGCTAAATTAATTTCTTAGACTGTATTTCTCAAAATTTTCTGTTTCTTCCTGTAGCATATTCCAGTTCTTGTCAGCAAGTCTTGTAAGCAACTGAAATAAGTTCTTTCTCATGAGTTGCTTTATATTTTCCTTCCTCCCCCCCTTATTTTGAGCATAAAAACAATATATGAAATAGATATTTCTAAGGCTGAGCCATAAGAAACTTCATCAGATCCTTTCTTTATCCCAAAATTCTCTGTATTTACATTTACTCTTTAAGTGGATCCCCTCTCTTTATGCTAAGCCCAGTCTTCTCTGCCTTAACTATTGTTTTTTCATGAAGCTCTTCATCAAATGCACAAAAATGAGGTGTTGTGCATCATGTTTTGGAAAAATAACTCACACCAATCTCTTCTCTAGGAAAGAGATCACATTTATATTTAGTAATTTTATTCTATATTTCATCCCTCTTTCCTTTGTGTCTGGGTTTGTGCTTATTCTTGTATTCCAGCTTTATTCTCAATCTTTCATTTGTTAAAGTCCAATTCATTAAATGTCTTTCTCAGTGCCTTCTTTCCACTATTTTAAATATGGATAATCCAGTGAAAGATCATCAGCTTCAACTGCTCTTTTGATACAGAATGGAACCAGCTGCAAAACAAAGCCCGGATAAAATCAAAGCAAATCTGAAAAGACTGAGCTGGAAAGCCAGAATTGTTTCACTGTGCCTAAGAGAACTACAAAAGTGCTTAATTTAGCCATGAAAACAAAACTGAAATTATTGTTGGCAAGGATTTGATGAAAGAAAATTCTGTTGATAATATTGATCATACTTGGCACTTTTTTTCTCCAGAAAATACTTTACAAACACTAACTAATTAACCAAAATACAGTGTCTTTCACACTCTCTGGATCTCTTCTGGTACAGTTTTTGAGCGTTGCTGCTTCTGTGATAGCCAGCCAAAGATTAACCAAAGTAGAGCAAAGCTTGTTCTGGTGGAGAACAAGCCTGTTTTAATCTAGTGACTAATCTTGGTGGATGGTGACATACACTGCTTTATCAAACAGCAGTCAGCACTTCTTAATGGAGATACATTTGTTCTTGTCCAATTGGGCGTTAAATAGGGGTAAAACATCTTACTCACTCCTAGTCCTTGGGTGGAAGGGCTGGGGAAGAGAAGGAAAGGTGCTGGCAGTGAGCCAGGGAAGTTCACATGTTATCTATCTGCTCTGCTTGTGTTTTTTCTTGTTTGCTTGTTTGGTTTTGTTGTTGGTGGTGTTTTTTTTTTTAAATAATAGATCACTTTGGGACACTGTCCTTTACTGAATATTGACAGAGGAGAGTAGAGGACCCATCTAAGGTCTAATCACTATTGCAAACCACAACAGGAGCACTTGTAGGCGTGTTACTCTCTCTGCAGTCTTCACTCTTCATTAAGTGAGTCTCCACAGTGGAGATCATGAGATTGGCCTACAGATGAGTTATATACAGTTCCAGTAACTAATAGAAAATACTACTAATTAAATAACTATTACCTTTGCCTGCAGTTGAATCTGTCATGTGTTGCTAGTATCAAACCCCTCAAGATTTGAGTCCCTTTGCAGTTTTTCTTTTACTTCTTAATCAGTAGCTGTAGCTGGACTTTTCATTAAGCAATTGCATTGTGACCCTTGTATGCTTGCCTAATCTTTTGTTTTAAGGAAAAAGGAAGACAATCGCAATGAATGAGCTGTCTGAATGAGAGCCACCAGCAGTGAAGTCAGCAGAATCGAGGGTTCATTGGGGGAAAGGTAATTGCATCAGTGGGAGATCAGGACCACCAACTCAACATGGACCTCTGACTCAAATGGAGAGAACTCAATAGAAGAACTGCACCTGTGGACTGATTAGCCAGAGAAGAGAGAGACAGAACTAGCCAACTGGGGATTGAGTACTGCTTAATAAAAAAGTCATGCAATCTGTGCACTGTGAATGCTGATGCCTCTGTTAAAATGTATAATTAGTGTAAAGTTTTGATAGTCAGGGATCCAGCCTTTTGTAGGTTATCACCCATCTGCCTACTTTGCCCAAACTAGAATAAAACCCAGAAATATCTCACCTCGGTGCGTGAATTGATGTTGCACACCAGGTAATGAGCCCACAATTAGCACAACATAGCTAAAAGCAGAGGAAGTCTCATTTCTATTTTCTGTCTTCATCTTTTGTACTCACTGTACAGTACAGCAAGTGTTTAACACAAAAAACTAGTGGCTAGTACTTCATGATGGATAAATCACCATACTTTCTAGGATTCAAACCCCTTGGTAGCACACAGACTGTCCTTATCATACTCTTATGCTTAAGGGACAGCTGAATTTTTCCACTTTGATCACTGGTGTCTATCTTCCATCTCTAGCTTTTCTGTCTTTGCCATTCCCAGAGATCTGAAATGAAAAGAGTTATGTATTTGTAAATGATTACATCAGTTTTCTTTGCATTGATACGTAAACTTGACCTTTCATTTTAGGTAGAAGAAAATCGCTCTGCAGCCCCACCACAGCATGGTCTTGCTCTGCTGTACCTGGTATAGCCTCAGCAGTGGTGCCACAGCAGGAACCACAAGCCCTTTATTCTTCCAGCATTGAACACCTCAAAAGCCTCTAAAGTTCTGTGATTTTAATGAAGACTATGAGAAGAAGAGAGAAAGCATGAGCTTTATCCAGTACAAGTCTTTGCCATAGTATTGCAACTGATTTCTGTTTAATGCATCACAGCTTTATAGTTTAATCATCCCTGCAAAGCCAAAAAAGTAGGAGTGAGGTGTGGGACCTCAAACCAATTTGGTTACACCTCGGCCTGTGCCAGATTGACCATTGACCCCAAGGGAAGGGAGAAGAAACCAATCCCATTTTGGGTAGTAGTCTGTCCCAATGCTGGCTGCAGTCCAAGTTAGTCTGTTTGTTTTTTGGGCTCTAATAAACCCTATCTGTATGCAGTCACTGCTGGACTCTCACCTGCCATGCCACTAATGATGAACACATGCCTAACCATGATTTTGGCTTGAGAGGGAGCCTACAGGAATTGTAGCTCAGAGCTCCTACCTCTGGCAGTTTGAAGGCAATGTGGGAATCCAAGTACAAAACATCAGGCACAGCTGATATTGACAATGTGCCCCAGTTGTCACAACCCATTCATTTTCAAGCCTTTTTTATTTAGCATATTTTATTAAAAGCAGAAGGTATTTAACTCCAGATGGTGTTACTCAGTTTCAGAGGTCCTTTGAAAGGTAAGGACTGCTTCCTGAGCATGGTTTTCCAAGTTCCACTACAAGCTAAAGTAAAACAGAAAGGTATGGAGAAAGGGCAGCCTAATGAATGGCATCACAGTCAGGAGAAATTAAACAGGCTACAGCTCCTCAGCATCAGTAAGGTCAGTAAGATGGGGAAGGTTTATTTGCTGATTCTCGTAGAGCAGTGTCAAGAGGCACCCCACAAAACTGCTGGGTGGCAGGTTTGAAATTAAAATAATGAAGTATTACTTCATATGGTTTGTAATTCAATTGCAGAACTCATTGCCACTGGCCTCTGGAGACCTATCATTCAAATGGCTTCAAGCAGAAATTAGCTCATTCAGGGGAGAGAGGTCTGCCAGGGCCTGTTAGCGACAGAGGTGTTCACACACAGACGTGCTCGGGAGCCACAGAGGTGTGCTTTGGTGGAAGTATTGCTCTACGTGCTCCTGATTCTTATTCCATCTCCTAAAGCACTTGCCATCAACCACTACCAGAGGGATCTTGGTCTGATCTAGTGCAGCTATTACTATACAAGAATTCCTCAGCTGAAGTCAGGAAGGTAATATTAAGCCCTACGTGTCTCTGTGCAATTACATGTGTAGAATATGGCTGGGTGTTGCAAGAATATGGGAACTGAGATAAAGCACCTAATGAGCCTGCCCCAAACTACATATCAGCAAAAGAGGGCACTAAGGGCTTCCCTGGTCTCAGTCTTGTGATTCTGATGGTGGCAAGTGGCTTTCAAAATAACAACGGAGAATGTTGCCTTTCATCAAAGAGAAAGACTAAATAGACCAAAAGTCTAGTATCTTCAAGATGAGCTGTAGATGTCTTAGGTGTACATCTCAGTGATCACACCGTCCATCCCTCTGATGTTCTGACCATATCCATCGACAGCATGTGCCACCAAACCTGGTGATGTAGGACCAGTTGTTTTCAGAGGAGGAGACAGATGACTTCCCATTGGTTTAGAGATGACATGGAGCACTTAGTTTTTGTAATGGACAACAGTTTTTTAGGATCCATCACAGCCATGGCTGTTGAAAGTAAATGCAGAAGGACAGGGTCACCAAAGGATTTCCAGAACATTAGTGACTCCCTCGTGTTTTGCAACCCAGTGCCCTCATTTCAGAGAGGTGGGGTGGCTTGGTGGGAATTGCATCAGCAAAGCCTTTAACACCTTTCCTTCCCGCAAGAAGCATTTGTATCATTATCATCCAAATAATAATAATATTATGATTCTTCTGGGACTATTCTACCTGTTTTCCCTACTATTACATAGTAAGAGCATGGGCAGGACTTCTCCATATGAAAGGAAGGAATGTGAATTTTCTTTGGTTGAGAATATGTGTGGACTGTAAGGTAGCAGATTAGGATCTTGATTTTTCTAGTCTTACACATTGCATGGTGTTGTCACTCATGGAGTTGGTGCAAATTAACTGTATGATGCTTGAATAGGAAAATAAATTCTATAATAATTACAAATCATGGAGAAAAAACCCAAAGAAGTGTTTTTTTAGTGCAGGATAATAGAAATACACCCAGTATTTATAATGATCCCTCTAATCTGAACAGGACCTGAATATTACACTTTGGAAGAGAGGGAGTGATCAGACATACTTCCAGTGCAGCTGCAGACACTGCTCTTTTAGGCTGATTATCTATCCATAATTCAGGACAGCAAATTCTGCCTTTTCAATTTTGCACTGTCCGTCTGTTTCCAAACTACTTAGGTTTTCAACAGTATTTAAAGTGGTAGAAATCATGACAGAAGGTAGTATCTCTGCACTCCTACCCAAGTGTATGTTTGGTACCACTAGTGTCTGCCCCCATGTACCAGGAGTAGTGATGAGAGCTCCTGCCTGAGAGCTGGGAAATCAGGATACAGCTGGCTCCTCAGCTTGCTGCCAAGGTGCAGTTCATTTCTGTTGTTAAAACCTCTCTTGCGTGTAGGAAAAGCAATTCCTGTTTATTATATTATAGGGAAAATACCATCTGGAGAGTCTGTGTAGCCTTGTGGTCTTGAGGTTTGTGTTGTCCTGGGAATACTACACTCTTTGGGTTTGAAAAGAAATTGATGGTCCCACTGCATTTTCTTAGGTGTCAGACCCCTGGCTCCTGTGATTTACATATGATTTGAAAATCCTGAGATTGGGGTACACAGAGAGTAAGCTACTGTGTTTATTATCCATGTCTTGGGTGTAGCTGGCAACTGGACCAACTGATGTAGTGAGGATGACCTGCGGCTCCTCTTGCATTACCTCTGCAGAAAAAGTTTTCTAATGATACCCAAGTCCTGCTTACTCAGCATCTGATTTTTTTTTTTTGTGGTAAATAACAGCATTTTCCAACCAGTCAGCCTCATCATCCCTCCTGGCCTTGAAAGTCTATGAATCTGAAACAAAGAAGATCAAGAAGGATTTCTGCTTGTGTCAGGAAAACCCTTTTATTTTCAGTGTTAATATTTCTAATTTGCATTTACTGCTTTCCAAGCTTGGGGGTTTAAACATGATGTGGAACTGCAACTATGAACCCTACCTCCACATATACTGGGACAAGCAGCTATTTATAGCTTTTGATTTGCACTTGGAGGAAGAACCATAAATATTCCTCACTTCAGCAGGGAAACAGTTCCAGCAATAAAAAAAAAAGAGCCTCAGTGCATAAAAATGGCATAGGGCTCAGGCTGTGTTGATTATGCTGCTTCAGCTAAGATTTATCTACTTGAAGTTTTTGAGACCGGTACAGTCTTATCTTCATTTAAAGATAGCACTGCCTTATGGAGCCAGTTGTTAAAACTTACATCATTAACAGAATGGTGTCCAATAGATGCTCTGTGAAAACAAGTCAATTCCTTGGCTTTATGCTCCTGCAATTTCTAGGAAGAGACCAGCACCTCAAAATCACTGAAGTGGAAATTTGCATTATATGACTGTCTTTGAGGGACATGATAGTCATTTGTCATACCACATTTTAACAAGTCATCTGCGATGAAGAAAGAGGGGGAAGGGCTGTAATTGTTCTGCATATGTGTTTAAGGATTTTTTCAATATGGATTTGATAAAATACAATCCCTCATGATCATGTGTAATTTTACAGTGTTAAAAATAGTTATCAGAATACACCTTTCAATAGCTTTTACAGTTTTTTATTTTAACATAGCTGGGTAGCAGTTTCATATGTTCCTTATTGATGGTGTGTTTTTGATGGCTCCAAGGGGGCTGTGAAAGTGCTCTTCCCTGATCAGAATTGCTCAATACATTACTTATTCATATACTGCACCAATTCTTGGTATTTCTATTGCATTCAGTTCTAGAGGAAATAAATGTTCTTCTTTTCAGCCAACCGAAATGCAAAAAAAAAAAAAAAAAATTAAATATAGTTACTCATTTTTAAAGGTTACTCTTGTATTTTTATTAGTGCTATTAATTTCCTCAAACACCTTTCATGTTGAGGTCACTAAAATTAAGAGCAGTGTAACTCAGACAGAGCTGTGGCTAATAGTGGAAAGGGGAAGTTTGGCAGACGTGGCTCCTTGGTCCTAAGCACTGCCACTAATCCCATATGTATCCTTTGGGCTGTGTGTAGTCTCTGACCAGAGAGGTATCTAGTCCTGCAGCTCGGGGCCTGCTGCAGCAGAGGCATATCCAGTCCTCTGTGGATCTGCTCATCATCTCAAAATAGTTTTTTACAGTTTTGCACTACTTGTTTTCAGCTCTATTGCTTTTCTATGGATTTCCACTCTGAGCTACATGAACTGCAAAATGCTCTGGGATTCCAAATCAAATGGAGACTCAAACCTGAGCCCTGTATTCCTGGGCATAGTTATATGTGGAAAATATATATACCCCTGGAAAATGCCAAGCAGCTCTAAGTAAGGATGAGAAGCCTCTGCAGGTTGAAATAAGACCCAAGGCAGTTGAACATTTTTTTTTCTTTTTAATGGCAAATAATCATAACAATTAGGATACAAAAATCAATGTTATGAACTGTCAATTATGGATTACATTAAGTTGCTCCTCTACACCACATAAATCTTCTGAAACTGCAAGGGAAGAAATATTTCTTACCAAGAGTGAGAGTCTTCTGCTCTTAATCTGAATATATTTGGGTATTTCACTGAAACTGCCAACATCCATTAGAGTCACCATTAACATACCATGATGGGATTTGAACTAAGTAGTACAATTTACAAAATCGTTTGGAGCACAAAAACTTTTAGGAGCAGCTGAGCAGTGAAACCATACTCAAGGGACAAGAGTTTTTCTAGCAAACTGCCTGGCTGTGGAACAGGAAGACTGATTGAAAGAGGAGCCTTCAGTCTAGCTCATGCCCTGATTAATGAAAAAGGAACATTGGGGCCTGCAATAAACAAAGGAGCAGCCTGAGGTGTTTTGAACCTTCTCAATATGCAGAGGAGAGGCAGAGAAAGGCATAAGGGAAGACAGCCAGTCATCAGTCTATCACTCAGGACCGTTTTAATTACTAAGGGGACAGAAGAATGGGGGGAACAGCATTCTGGTGCACAGTCAGAGCATGTCAGATTTACGCCTCTTTCCACTTCCCTCTCCAGGTGCTCCCTCAGGTTACGTGATGCTTTGAACACCCACGTGCCCACTGATGATTTAGAATCCATATTTGAATGAAAGGGTTTTAATTAAGGTCCTCCTTGTGGCTTCACATACAAATCTACTGCTCCCTTACAGACAGTACCCATCAGCATTGTGTCCTTTGGCCTCTTTGGGATCATTATTCCCAGATCAGCTGCAGTGTGCAATGTTAATTTGACATTTTAGCAACAACCCTGTTTCAGCTGCCCCTGCACCTCACACTATTCTGTTCATACTCACTAAGGTGGAAGAGCCAACCCTTGAGAGGAGGCTATGGCAGAGCAACCGGGCACAGGGCTGTCAGAGGAGCTTCCGGAGCTGGTGCACCTGCAGGTCGATCTCCTGCCAAATCCCAAGTCCAGGTGTCAAGAACACACCAGTTACCCATCTCTCTCAAATTCACATTCATTTGGTTTCAAATCCCAAACCACTATTTAATTGTGGCCAGGTCTGACTTTTGCTCTTTTTAATCCCACTTCTAAGTATGTGCGGAACTGTGTTTTGGGTTAAGTCAGTGTGATTTCGTGTTGGGAACAAATTGGAGTGACACTTGGTATTTGCTACAGAGCTGTCACAGTGCCACTGTAAGTGGGTTTTTCCAGGAACTGGGATGGACTGTGTGTTCGTGCATCGCTCTGGCTGTGGGAGCAGCAACAGAAAATTCATAATCTAAGTTTCATTCAGCTGAAGCAGTTCCTTATTTGAAGTTGCCCAGCCATGAGATTGGCTCAGAAAGCATGTCTGCTTGAAATGGAAGGATCACAAAGGGAGCAAAGAGAGAAAGTAGCAAGGCAGAAGGTCACTGGTTTCACACCCTGTTAAAAAGAGAGAGAGAGCAGGGTTTGTGTCAGTGGTGGAACTAACTCATGATGGTTGACAGGGCTCACAGGAGTGGTGGTGTGGCATGGAGCTGTTTTTTAGTAACATGGAGTTGTGCAGAAAGAGACAGAGAAACCCTCTGCTTGTAGTTCAGGGTCCCTGTGATGCTGGGCATCAGATCCTGGGTCAGGCAGGAGAATGTACCTGTTAGGGTGATAAACATTCTGTGCTGATCCATCTGTACTGTGACTTCAGCAGACTGTTCTTCACATGAACTGCCAATCACCTATGTTACTTCAGTGCAGGAGATCCAGACCTGCAGGCTTTGTCTGCATTAATAATCCTCTCTCAGGAAGAGCCCAGCTTGGAGGATGGCCCTGGCTGCAGCCAGAACCCCTTAGGGCTGGAGTGCTCCTTGAGCAAGGGTGGAAAAGCAGAAACACAAGTCTTAGGGACACTGTTCTACCAAGGGTTCCCTTTGCATCTCTACTTCAAACCATACACAGACCAAAACACTGGTTTCCTGAGCCTGAGCCTCAGCAGTATTGTCTTTTCAAAAAGTAAGAGTGGAAGGGAGGTCTTTTCTCATATATTTTGAGGCTATTCTATTGAGGTGTCAAAAAACAAGAGAAATAGTCAGGAAAAAAGGTAAACAAGAGATAGTTCTTTTTCAAAGAATGTTATTAAATGTAAGACACAGAAGTATTTTTTATTAAAAGTAATTAATTAATCCCCTGATCACCTAATAATCAATATGATCCCATCTACAAGCTATCATTCAGTGTAAGATGAGAAGAGTTTCTATTTTTGATAATCTTTGTTTGCCAAAACTTAGAGCTGTACAGACAAATCCATTGTTCTTCATCTTGTCAGGATTTATAGCTGCAGTCAGCCTTCTGAGGAATAGACATTTAAGCCTTAAGCAGGTGTGCAGTGACCAGGAAACAATACTGCATAAAATCCAGAGAGGAGGTGACATGATATTTCCCCTGGGATCCTTGTAAAAATTACATGGAAAAGATGGAAGTGTTTACAGATTGCATTGTGATTGCTGTAGAAAATGTATCAGCCAAACCAGGAAATAAACTCGGGAATGACAAGCCCTCATTGGAGGTTAATGCTCACTGAGCTGTGGGAGCTGATCCCAGTAGTACATTATTAGTCAGCTTGTAAAACACGTGTTTTCCATGAGTTTACATGCCAAAGGCTGGCCCTCAGTGTGGCACTTCTGGATTGGAGGTATGCAGTGTCCTGAGCCTGAAGCTGAAGGAGCCAAGAGCTGTAGATACCTGATGGAAGGTCTGCTCCATAGCTGTTAGCTGTGGATCATCCCTGCAAGCCAGCCCAGGCCTTACACGCCACTGATCTGCCTGAAGCACATGATTAACTGAAGAAGCAGAAGGGAAAAACTATGCCATTAAAAAAAACTTGTTCAGTGCTGAACTCCAGCTCTCAACATTAAGCTCTCCAAAACAAAATAGATGCAACAAATAAAAGCTATTCATTTGTCAGGACTGAACATGCATGTTGTCTGGTTGCCTAATGTGCCATTTGCAATTCCCAGAAGCATCTATTTTTTGAGCTGTGTGTCCGAATTGCATATTCCAAATGGATAATTAGTCCTTGGGTTGCACAACTACATATTTTCTCCGTTGAAATGTCTTGGTGACTAGTTGGATTCCAAATAAAAGTGGTCTAGAAATGTATACACATCTGAGCCAGTTGATAGTCTGAGTGGTTTCTCTGACATGGATGCTGTAGGTGGCACTAGTGGTGTACCTGATGTTAAATTATGCTTTGTTTATCCCCTTTAGCTGAAGGGGTAGCTTTTTGATTGAGGTAGAGGAATTTGCAACTATCTGTAGGGCTGTTTTATTTGCTTTAACTTCATGGATACTCTGCTACCAATAGAATGATTTCAAAAAGCCCTTCCCAAAAAGCTGAAATTGACACATCTTTTACATCCATGCAAAATGCAAAGGTATATTTGATATATGGGAGCCATCATCTTCACTCTGTCTTGAGTGAACAGAGCCAAACATATTTGCTTGAGCTGCAAAAATGTCTCACTAAAATAATTAGTTTCAACATGAACAGAAGTTGTTGATTATTTTGTAGTCTGTTGCAAGCATATCGACAGTGTTGCAATTAAAATAGTTTGCTGAGATGAATGACATTCTGAATTTACTGTTGTGATGTACCTGCCTGACTGCTTGGCTCCTGTAAATCAACTCACCACCAAAGACACTACTGGAAGTATGGATGAATGCCAAACTGGAGACGTGGCCCATTATCAGACTATAAAATTCTCTTTCCAGAAGTCTTTTACTGGGCAAGGAGTCTAAATCTATATATAAGTTTCTTAATTAAAACAGATGGCAGGAGGCCATAAATTTTAGCAATGTATAACACAGACAGGTAACGAGGACACATTTATCAACAGTGCAGTGAATCAAAGGAGCATAAAAGGAAGTTCAGAGAAATTTGCCATCCTATAAAAGCAGCAGGATGGACTCACAGCTTCATGGCTTTAATATTTGGTATGTGTTCTTTTTATATACCTATATCTAAGTTCCTATGTTTGCTGCTCCAGTACCACCAGTGCCATGGCAAGGTTATAGAGCAGGCAATGATGTGAACTGCATACTTGAAATGAGTGAATTTGATAAAGCATTTCTGTTAAATAGAAAGAGAGAGGAAATCTGGCATGAAATTCAGAGGAACTGAGCTTGAGTTACTACAAGTAGATTCAGCATTTTTATGTCTCAGCTTTATTCCTAGTTTCTTGGCTGTTTGAAGACTGTTGAAGTAAGAAAATGTTTAACCTGACTTTTCTTGTCTGTATTCTCCAGTGCAGCAGGCACAAGCGATCGGTTCTCACACACACTCTCTTTGCACATTGCAATGGGTTTGCCAGATAAAATATTAATATTCTTGAATATACCCAAGACACACATGTAGGTTTTCCTTTTGCTTCTGAATTTTAGTATGTTTAATTTTCAGTTCTCAAGTGCCACAGCAGACTGGGACGGTGTCTAAGTTTAGAGGAAATTAAGAAATTTGTTGGACTAGAAACTGAACTCTCTCTGAAACACCAGGAACTCCGAAATCCAGGAATTGGAAATGGGAGAAAGGGAAGGAGACCAAACCCACAGGACAGAGGCTCTGCGAAGGAGACGCCTCTCTCTCTCGCCCACAGCAGTCCTCCCCCACTGCCATCCGAAAAACCTTCTCCTTCATCACACCCATCCCAGTGATTAAAGTTGCTAGGTAACCCTCCCTTCACTCATCATCTACCCCTTTGTTATCTAGCTGTGGGGAAAGATAAGGGCCATTAACTCCTAATTCGGTGGTAGGGGAAATGAAAATTTCACCAGCTCCTAAAAAACTATAACAGAAGGTCCAATCTTACGCTGATCTCTGGAGCAGATGTAGCATGGAGGGTAGCAGCCTGAGCATTGCCACAGTGCTGTGGGCTCTTCCCTGGCACATGGGCACATGTGGTGGCAGAAGACTAATTTCTCCCAGCTGTACTGTTCCTCATGCTCTGCTACTCCAGCCTGTGTCAGCCATGCAATGGATTTAGCAGCAAGAACAAACTCAGATCACTCCATTCATTTCACAAGGGGTAAGTGTAGCACCCCTCTGGCAACAGCAAACATTCCCTGAGAAATTGCACCTTCGCCCTCTGTCACATCTGCCAACCCAACATGGATCAGAACTGTTTTGTAAAAAGACCATGTAATATGTCTTTTTATTCTATCCTTTTTAAGTGGTAAGCTCAGCGGGTGGTTGTGTGAACTACTGAGTTCTGGATAATGAAGGCGAGTGATAACGTAGGGAAGTGATTGACTTTGATATTGGATATAGAGTTCTTTGACTTTTTGGGTTGTTGTGTATTAATAATTTCCATTTGCTGATAAATTATTTCTCTTTTATTTATTCTTTTAAAATTTGGTGTGTTAGCCTTCTCTTCTTATTAACACTACGTACATATTTTCTTATGCATCCGTTGAGGGAATGGAGGAAGTGCTCTGAAACCTTATATCTGACCTTGGGTTGTTCTCTAGAACCATGTACTGTCACAGTGAGATGCCCTCCAGCAAAACCATGACGTTACATTATTATTATTATTATTAT
>VXAU01001985.1:0-31614 GCA_013399695.1 Formicarius rufipectus | reverse complement strand
CTTGTTCAGTGCTACTGAGATCAGTCCAAATCATTCCAGCCAAATTTAAGACAGTGCAAAGAAAAGACAGAATTTATTTCCTGGCTCAGTATGATGCAATCAATTCCATATCAAAATAATATACATGTTGACACCTATGCGCACACACCATAGCACCGCTTTCAAAAGTGCTTGATAACTCATGAAGAAATTGTGTATATTTCTGAGGAAGCACAACTGCCTCAATTGTTTTACAGAATTCAAATGGCATGTCATGATTTCCTTCTTCCTGTTTCTTTCTCTGCCTTACTTTTATTGATGGTTTGTCGTCAAAGTCAGATAAGTTTTTAGGAGCTAACTTTGAAAAACTGGGTTTGAATTGGTGCTTGATTGCCCTCTCTTCTGTTTGAGTCAGAGGTGAAAACAGCAGATTCACACATCTCTTCTTGGAAAGCTGATGGGAAACAAGCAAATATTGCTGCTGCAATTTTCGTCTTCTGAAATAGCATCAAGTCCATTTCCATATCAGTGCAAAGTGAAACCATTAGTGAGATTATCCCAGGGGAAAGCATTTGCTCTCCCAGGGGTGCTGGGATGGGAGTTGGAAGGAGAAGAGACTGCAGCTTGCTTGGGGTGGTGACCCAACACATGTTGGAATTTTGAGCCCCCTTGCCCATTGCCCCTGTCCCTTGCTTGTTGCCTTACACTGAGTTTTGAAACTGCTGAGTGATGGTCACTTTGTTGTCTCCCACATCCAATCAGGAGGCCCTGAGCTATGGGATCTGCAGCTGTGCTGGGCTAGGAGGGATACTGGTGATCTGTGAGCCAGCTTGCCTGACTCTGGAGTAGCTTCAATTTCAGGCCTGCTGTGTTAAATTGTGTTTTCAGTTAAACCAATGATACATAATTAAAGAAAACAGTCCCTGAGGTTTTTAGAGAGGGGAAGCAGATGGTCCCCAGTTGGAACGCCACAGACAGGAGAAAAGGACATTCTAGATGTTGCTGTAATGAAAAGTCTTTCATATGTATAATTAAATATAATATATGCTATGATGGCTATATACCTTGTGTAAGGATAGAAGAGCATTTTGTGTATCGTACATCATGAGTGCAAAAATGCTGACAAGAACCTCAGCAGCAATTCACAGGAGTGCAAGGTCTTTGTTCCAGTAGGACTGGCAAGGGCACAGAGTGGGCAGCAAGGAGGGACACTTGCCTCCTCTTCCTGGTTCTGATGCTGCACTAACATCCAGCGACACCAAACATGGTCATCCCTCTGGCAGTCTTTAGCTGTGGCTGTGACATGCAGCTGCTCTGCTGGACACAGTGACTGTGTTCAGCCTGGATGCTGACTGAGGGGCAAGGTCTCGCACTGGTTCATTCTCCCTTGGAGTCAGGTGTTTTTCAGCACTTCCCAGAATAATCTTCTCTGTAATCTTACCAGGCACTGAAGTGAGACGGACAGGACTGTAGTTTTTCCAGGCACAATAAAAAAATTATCTTCATTTAAACAATAAGTTGTAACTTAGTCTTTCAATCAGGTATTTTCATAGATTTAGGGTTTTTTTTGTTCTTTAGTCTATCCATTTGGAGAATTTGAACAGCTCTTATTTTTTTCATGTCCTTTGTTTGTGAAGATTACAGTAATCTGAAAAATTACTGTGGGACTTTTGCAATCAAGCCAAAGGAAGACTGGATATTAAATTTGCAGAGTAACAGTAACAGCAAGTGCATCCAAGCCCATGTATGCGACAGAACTGTTCAGGAGTGCTGACATCTGAGTGATAGCATGACACTGACAAAAGTATTGAAAAAATCACAACAAAATCTTTATTTTTTTTTGTCTCTAATAATGTTAAATATTATTCTGTTGTGAGAAATTTAATGTACAACAGCTTAGCAATATATTTCAGTTACATTGTTACTTCTGGACTGTGGATTGTGTATAAGAACCTGGATATAAAAGGGGGCCTTAGCTTCAGCAGAAGCTTTAATTACTCAAGTGGCTCAAATCAGCACTGTTGGGAAGTAGGTCCAACTTCCAGCAAGCTTTTCTGTGCTACAGAAACTGAAAGGATTCTGGATGGGTAATGGAAAAGTATTGTTAAAAACTTATCTGTGCTATTTATTATTCCCCATTACGGTGCAACTTAAATGGATCATGGTAACCTGAGAGGGTATTGTATTCTGGGTGTACTAGCTACTGCAGAGGGTTTAGCCAAGACTTGTTTGCAAAAGTGACACTTCTGTGATATTCAAATATGTCTGTGATATTTATATGCTAAAAAGCTGGAGCTTTTGTGAAGTGCTAATATGCTTCTATATTTGTGGAGGGTTTCTCCATTGAGACTGTGAGCCTACGTAGTCTTCTGCAGGTGGACAGAAGTGCCCCACATCCAAAGGAGGTGCTGCTAAAACTCAGTGTCTTCCCAGAATCTGTGCTGAGAGGTAGGGGTATAGCTGTGCAGGCTTGGCACTGCATTAATGCAGTTCCATGGTTTCTGATCCATTTAGAGTGCAGGAAGAATGCACTCAGTCTTGGCTGCACACAGCTAGGAGGGTCAACCCTCTCTGAATTCCTCTGCATAATGGGATGGACAGTCTCATCCCTGTTTTGGCACTTTTGCAAACCTATTTGCTAAGTCCTCCCTTGGACTGCTTTAGGCATCCTCTTCATCTCTTCTCAAAACTGATGACTGACACTGGAGCATGTTCAGAGAAGATCTGCTAAGATGATGAAGGGAAGTGCACTACACAGAAAAAGATAAAAAATGTGGTTTGCTTAGTCTAGCAGAACAGGAATGAAAAAAGACCTCGTTGCTGTCTATAAACACAGCAGGTAAACAAACATCTTAATTCAGAAGAAAGTAATCCCAAAGGTATGTTGCAGAGAGATCCTGAGCTAGTAGAGATGGAGAAAGTTGAGAGGGCACAATCCCCATTTGAGAAGTGTGGGGTTTTTTTCTGCTCAATGAAAAGCAGATGGGAGAAAAAAAGTTTGTCAATCAGTTGGAGAAGCCACAGAACTTTATCACTCTTGGCTGCACATTTTATCTCTTGGTGCATTTTATCACTAGAGGTTTGATAACACTAAGATGAGCAGGATTTTATAATCAGCACCAAACCCAATAAACACCATTTCCTCCTACAGGGACAAGTACTGGAGCTCTTTCAGTCCTCAGGACTGCAGCAGGAATTTTTTTTTGCATGCTTGCCACATTCCTGCTGGGAAGTATTTGTCATGTGGAGTCCCACTACCACTGATCCAAAGCCAGGTCCAAAACCCTTCTGGGAATGATGTGACCAGAAGGCACCACTCTCCCTGGCATCTTCCCAAAGCAAACAGCAGCTTCTAGATGCTCATGGGAGGGACCAGGAACTTCCAGTCCTTGTGTGCTTGTCCTAAATCTGCACAATTAGGTAAAGTTAGGTAGGTGTGGGAAGGGTTATTGCCAGGAAAGCTGCTGTGTGGGTGGAATAGGGAATGGACCACGAGCTGATGCTGTTGAAATGTCTCAAATGAAACTGAAAATGGTGATTTGCTGTGCTACTTATCTTGATATATTTGTAGGAAGGGAAAATTACTTTCTCCGGTTAAACCACTGGTTTTGCAGCCTGACATGGTGCAGCACTTTAGACTGACAGGTGTATCCAAGGGCTTTCTCTGTCAGTTGTTAGGATGAACTCTGAAATGCCATGTGCTACATGAAGACAACTGAAGAAATTCTTACCACAGAAGCGCAAGGCGATTTTCAGGTGACAATAAATGTGATTTATAATGGAAGAAGAATGGAATACCTTCTCTTTCACTGCCATTTGAAAACTTGAAATGTTCACTGAAATCAAGCCTTTCCCTAAGAATTCTGCAGCTAAACCTTGCTCAGAAGGTTTTTAAGGACTATCTTGCAGTGTTTTAAAATTTCTTCAGTGGCAATAAAAGTGCCCATGAAAGACATCTGAAATGATTTCTTGAGAATTAGAAAAGCTGGAACAGAAAGAAAGCTCAGCATTCATCAGAGAAGTTGTAGGACCTTGCAACATCTGAGAAAAGTATTCTGCTTTCAACACCTGCCCCAACCTCCCTCTGTCAAAGTAAAATTAAGTTAATCTAAGACCATGGTCTTTGTTCCTGGTAGATAGCCAAGAAAGAAAGAGTAGAGTTTAAAAATGGTCTGTGGAACTACAGTGCTCTGTAAGTACATAAAAAGTATCTGGTATAGTCTTGAATTAAGTACAGCAGTGCTGTGACCGTATTCTGTTTGATTCAATGCAGGACTCTCCATAATCACCTTTCCTTCTCTCCTGGAGCCACCTTCCAGTCTCTCCCAAAGCAGCTGAGATGGTAACACGTATGGTAAGTGACCTCTGACAGTAGTATTGTCATAATGATAATAATAAAGCAGTATTAATGCAGGTTCTTATTTGTGAATTTGATAGGGGTGCTTTGCCAAATGGTTAATCAACTTATGGCAAAAACTTATGACTCAAGACAAATTAACCAAGTTACAGAGGAGACATTAATGCCTGATTCCCAGCCCTGATAAAATGGTACGGTGGCAATGCTGTTCAGCTGGAAGGTACTGTAGGTTTCAAATTTGCTCTGGCGTTTCTGTTGTTGGCCAAGATGATGATAAAGCATTTTGGTCACATGCTTAATTTTGTGAAATTGCCAAGATGAGCAGCACTGCTGCCCTGTTATTTAGCCGCTAATCTACTAGAAAATTGCAGTGCTACACCCAGAAGTGGTGCTTGGAGTGGATCTGTGGTTGTATGAGACATGATGTTGGACCTTGTAGGGTCACACAGCATGAGGAAACCTCACACATAGCTGGGTACATGAGAAGAATACTGATCTGGTGTTAAAATGATTCAAGATGATTTTGCTAAAGTTTTGCTAAATTGCTGCAATACCAAGTTTGGCAACTTCTTACAATGTTGTGCTGTCTAGTGGATAGAGTATGTAAAGGTAATATGTAGAAAGTGAAAACGCAATTTGGTAAGGAACAGAAAGATTGCTGGGATGGTGTAGTTGTGTTTCAAGCAAGATTCAAGTCTAGAGGGTGGACAATTCCTAGCTCAGTTCCTCAGCAGACAGCCCACTAATCTTTCACTATCTGCAGCACATCTATTCACTTCACTTTGTTGTCCAGGGTATACCATGGTAAGTGCAGTTTACAATATTACCCGAATTAACTCTTAATTCAGCGTCAGAGCAGAAGAAATTCCAATTCTATGAGACTGTATACAAATATATCAAGGAAATGACAGCAGGGATACTCTCACTATGTCTGTTTCTCTAAGGCATTGTTACCACTGATGGTTTATTGTACTAAGAAATAAACTACCTCCTTTACAGTTAATAAAATTTAGGATGTAACTCTTTGTCTCTGCTATATCACTCCAAGAATGGAATGGGTCAGTAAATGGAGTGGGACATTATCTGTTCCCCTTTAGTATTTATATAGATATTGGATTGATGTATCTTCTAAAAAAATTAACACAGAGGAGAATATGAATGCAAATATTAAGCCCACCCTAAGATGTGGACAATTGGTGAGTGTTGACTATTTAGAAGTTCTGAACAGATACTACGGTTATTTTCAAAATATGAGCTGTTTAAAACTTTTTAAAATTATTTCTAATAAATTGAATCTAATCCATTTTTAGTCTATAGTTTCTGTACATCACTATTTCCTAAAGATAAGAAAAATCTTCAGATTTTCCCTTTCCATCCTAGCTGTACAAGCCAGGCATGTTCTTCCTATTGTCACAGCCTCGAGCAAATTATTCCTTCTTCTTTTTGTTGCCTGAAATTTTCACCTAATTTTGACCTTACACCTTTTGTGGCTCTAACTCCGTATCTTTTTTAGCATTACTTTTGCTGGCAGCAGATACCCAATGGAAATGTTTCTTTTCATCCTGTAATTTTTCTGCCCTCAATGATCTCTGTCTATGGAGGAAATTGGACTTTTATTTCTGTGTTTCCGTGGGAGCTGAGGTGAAGACTGTCTTCAGCAAATCATCCTAACAGCTTATTATTTCTATTCCTCCTACATCTCTCTGCTTATATAACTTTATAAGGGACGCATTTAAAGCTGGTACAGTGTCTCCAGCAGTGACACTTTTCCTTGCCTTGGCAAGACCAAAGTGGGGTTGAGCCCACCAAGGTCAGCACTGGCATTGTGGGCCCCACAGACACAAACAGCAGGTGGCTGGGAAAGAGGATTAGGGGCCAGAAAGGAAAGCAGGTGTCCCTGGAGGGAGAGGCATAGCAGCACCATCCTAATTGCCAAGAGCTGATCTTAAATTAGCTATGAGGATTCAAGCCAACACACCATTATGAATACTGATGTTCAATGAAACTTCTAATATTTTTAATTTCCCCTTTCTTCAAAATGTTCCAAATTGAAGGGCAACAACATAAACCACTTGTAATATTTACCCTTTTTCTTACATTTTCAAAAGATCTTTGATGTTGTTCCCATGAAGATGTGAATGCACTCAGAAGTACTTGATAACAGAACCAGACACTGACCTTTGAGCCTCTGCCTTGGCACTCAGTATGACTTTATTGCTATGAGTTGGCTTCAACAAGGGCCAAGTGCAAGTGCAGCCACAGGAATAACATAGAGGTGAGAAATGAGACAAACTGTAAAATAGATGAATATGCCTGGTGGTGATACCACCAATCACTTCAGCTTCTCACCCTTGGCATTTGCAAAGACTCCATCCAAAACACCAGGCATATTTGTAGCCTTGTAATTCACAGGTATCGTTACTGCGTGCAGGATTCTAAGTGTAAAAATGTAGACTGAGCAAAACCAGAGTGTTTTTTTGCTCTGCAACATTCTCAATTCCTAGCTGGCAGGGCTATTTGTCATGCATTGGCAATGTCTACCCTCATTTCCAGAATGATTCTACAGTCAATAAGGTTTTCCTCCTCTGTCAAACTTGCCTCTCATCTCAAAGCTGCTTCAATACAGTCCTCTCGCCTCTACTGAATTCTACACTGCCTTTTTGAAAGAGCAGTGCCCACATTTTGTCCCCTCCATCTGGATTTAGCTTTCACGTCAGTGTCATGCAAGCAGAGGCAGAACTGGAGCTCAGATCTGATATTTGCACTAGACACAGACCCAGACTTAGTATGTACAAGAGGATCCATTTAGTTGAAGCACATTCTTTTTAAGGAAGGCAGTAATCAATTTTTATTGCAGTTGGAAAACTCTTTCAAGGGACAGGTTGATCAGCTGTTAATTCCAAGTCAGCAAAAACAGCCCACAAATAAACATTGAGAAAGTCGTCATTTATTTTAGGAATCAGAAATAGTGCATTGCCCACAGGAAAAAGGATTAGATAATCATCAGAAAAAAAACCACACTAAAGAATCAGTTGCAAAAATGGATTTTTTTTGCATTATTTTCAATTAATTATATGAATTTTGGAGGGAAAAAAAATCACATTTTGCTCCCCTTGAACTGGGCTTCATTAATAAAAAGTCTTCCAGAGAATGACTAAGCAAGAAAAAAGAAAATTAAACTGGTTGGTTGATGAGAGTCAATTCCCACAGCATGTTTCAGGATGTGAAGAGTATCCTAGAATGAAGCAATGAGACTTAGAATCATCAAATGATTTGAGTTGGAAGGGACCTTAAAGATCATCAAGTTTCCACCCCCATGCCATGGGCAGGGACACCTTTCACTGGAACAGGTTGCTCAGAGCTCCATTTAACCTGACCTTGCGACACTCTCAGGGATGGGGCACCCACAGCTTCTCTGAGCAACCTGTTCCAATGTCTCACCACCCTCATAGTGAAGAATTTCTTCCTAATCTCCAATCTAAGCCCATCCTCTTTCAGTTTTAAGCCATTCCCCCTTATCCTGTCGCTATAGGCCCTTGTAAATAATTTCTCTCCATCTTTCTTGTGGGCTCCCTTCAGGTAATGGAAGGTCACAATTAGGTCACCCCAAATCCTTCCTTTTTCCAGGCTGAGCAAACCCAATTCTCTCAGCCTCTCCTCATAGGAGAGGTGCTCCTATGGTTTTCCCATTCAAAGGCAATGTCCTTCACAAAAATGTTCATGCTTTAAGAATTCCCTCCCACGTTTAAAACAATTTTGGTTAGTGGAGGGTTTTGCCTTTTCAGCAACTTCATCAAAAATGAGTAAAGCTTCTTTTACAAAAAGTTGAAAATGCCAAAACTATCAGTGCTTTCCAAGGGGAAAAGAGCCAATGAAGCCTGGGATTCTTTCTGCTCCTGCCAGAAGGTGTTATTAGGTTCCATCAGTAGAGATAACACCAGCCACTGATACTAGATGTACTGAAGCAGTGATGGTATCTCGTGGAGTATGACTGCTGTGATAAACACAATAGTCTATAGATAAGAATTACACACTTTCCCTCAGTGTCTTTTATTAGAACAACTGGGTCAAAGCAGAAAATGCTGTGAATACTGCCTTGATGAAACATTTGTAACAAATCACTGACATTCACCTGGTATCCCAACACTGGCAGCACTGCCATAAAACATTCGGCATCTGTGCAAATTCCATGGAATTATCGTGGAAGCTGTTAATTTTTCTAACATCTTGTCCTACCTTTTTCCAATCCTCCACTTGCTATAGGGACCTAATGTGCTTCCTGTTGCTGCTCCTGCCTATTCAAATATTTCCTTCCCCCCGTGCAGGAAAGAGGAGTCCATATGGCAGATCTTTAAAGAAGGTGCAGAAGATGTGAGAAGCAAATGCTTCATTCCCCATTCTGCCTGGAAGAACAATATAATAATAATAATAATAATAATAATAATAAACAGTAGAAAGTGCACACTCCTGTAAAAGAATGCCCCTAGTATTTTTTCAGAACTGGAGGGGAAAGCTGAACAGGGGATGGAAAGATATTGAAGAGTGGCAAAGAAACAGGGAGAGAGAAGCAGTAGGAATGCAGATAGCAACTTCTCTGTCATTCATAATACATAACAAAACTAGTATTTCCTTGTGCTTCTGGTTACAGCTCTGTTAACAGATGAAGACATTTGGAAAAATTTATATTCAGCCCTGGCAGTCAGCATCTTTTAAATAATCTGGTCTGCTTCCATTCCTTTAAATAAACTTGCATTATTCATAGATATAACACCAATCCCATGACTTAAGTGCTATCATATACTGGAATTAAATCATAACAATTTAGTTCTGGGGGTTTGTGGTTTAGTTGAGACTTGAAAGGACTCGGTAATGCTTGCCTTTATCACCTCCCAGCAGCACCAAAATACATCTGGGCATGGAGCCACCAGACTTAAGGAAAAAACAGCTAGCACAGGATTTTGCTGCATAAGCTACTATGAGTTCCTCATTAAGTTGTCTACCACAGAATATTTTAGATATCTTCCATATCTTTGAAATCATCAGTGACCCAGCTCTAAATGCTTAAAACATCACCTCAAGGATCATCATTGTGCTTGACCATCTCATTCCTCAGGCAGAGCAGATCACTTTTCTGCAAGCAGAGAACTCACTGGTACAGAATCAGACATTTCCTTGGAGACTACTCCGTAGCTGCAGAACAGTTTGGTGCAAAAACTAAGCACCATTTGCAATTCAGTATGCTCTATTCCAAAAGGAAGGTGCCCTTGTAGGGGATTTTTTCCTAACAAAAACAAACACCGCAGAAAAATATTTATCTATGGAATGTATTGCTGATGAAAACACTCTGTGTGCATTTTTAAGGAAGGCAGTAACTACAGACACAGAACTTAGGTATTGGTGACAATTATCAGTGGCATAAAGAGACAAAACTAAACAGAGTAAGCAACACCCAATTTTTTCATATTTGTCCTTTTTTTACCCCTCAGGACTCCTCAGTTGTGTAGATATGGAAGAGGGAATTCTGTAATGCTTCTCATGTTTATTCAGTGAATTAAATACAGTGTATTTAGTACATCCATAATTTCGCTTTACATTTTCTTAAATTCCCCCACTCCTAAGTTATGGATGCTGTGGACACTGCATCCGGCCAGAGAAATGAGACACCAATTAAGCAAGCTGTTATTTCAGGACAGACTCATGGGGTTTTGAAATGCCACAGAAAGCCTAGCTCATGCACAACTTCCTATTTCTACATGAAACATTGTTCATGGCAGTACTGACATGGAGTTTTTTGGTGAACAATAAGAAAATGTTTATTCTGTCTTACAGACCTTTCTAGTGATAACTTTGCAACTGCTTTCTTTCACTGTTTTATTGGAACAGTGAACATTTTGAGGTAGTTTCAAAACCACAGGCAGCACTCTTCTATTATACTGTTGGAATTGTTATATACTATGTAATATTTTTACAGCATTTTCAGATAAAGAGCTTTTTTTTTTTTTTTTTTTTTAAAATCTGAATTCATTATTGCTTTCATTGGAAAAGTGCTTCAGCATTATTTAATTTCTCAGCTTTTTAAGTTTCTCCCAGAGCTGCGCCGCACTGCTCTGCGTTAAAAATAAAAAATGACAAGGGAAGAGACACAGCTTTCAGGGCTCATTCTGACATTAGCCGTCAAAGCAGCAGGCAGATATCTGACATTTCTCTTCAGAAAGGGAGAGTTGCTGTGTTTTTGTGGGCATAACAAGTGAGATATGAACAGGGACCACAACATCTAATTGCTTTTCTTTGTAAACCAGACTTTGATGTATGCTCAGCCTGTGTCACAGTTGGAAGATTTTTTTGTGATTATAGCAAGTTACAAGTGCATGAAAAAGAGCAGCAAAATATTTCTAGGCAAGGAGCTCGTGTGTTTTACTGTATTAGGTTTGAGACACACTCTCATGTTACCTCCTAATTACATAAAATGTAGTCACGTGTTAATTGTAACTACCCTTTGTTACCTAATATTTCACTTAACTGACTATTATATCCTAGCATTAATATTCTGCTGCCTTCTTCTTATCAGCCCATTTTGTTTTAAACAGGAAACTTTTCATATGGTGAGAGACTAAAATAATTCCTGAGTGTGAAGATCCTTAATGACTTGTCTGCATGGCATGAGATGGAAAAAAATAACATTTCCCTCAGAGTGATTTTCACAGAAAAAAAAAAAAAAAGGTGAATTGATGAAACCTGAATATTTTGGGGCACAAATTCATCGTAGCCAGAGCTTTCTGCAGAGTGTAAAAACATTCTCTCCTTGGGTTGCTCAATTTCCCTGCTGCTACAGGGAAAGGCTGCAGCTGCTCTGGTTTCCTGCAAAGGCCCTGCCTGTTTTTGAATCACTTGGTTACTGAGAACCGCCCTGTTTCCTCAGAAATCATGCAGGGCATGTTATTTTTTTCTGTATATTGTACCATTGCAATAAATACGGACCTTTATTCCATCTCAGAAAGACTTTCTTCAATTATTTCTGCTGGTCTCACCAATGTAAGTGATGCATGAGGCTGACCTATACATGCAGATGGGAGCTAAGAAACGGTGTATTCTGTCCCTGTTAGCCTGGGACATTATTCTTTGCTCATGTCAGCATCAACAGAACTGCTTGCTCAGAGCGAACACACCAGGGAGCTGATGACAAATCTCTGGGGATATGCCTAGCCTCAGAATTAAGTTTGCCTTCTGAGGAATATTCAAAAAAGCACCAATAAACACAGCGATTAAAGAAGACTGCCAAATGTTTGGGAAACAATCAGGTTTGGAAGGTGCATATGTCCTGGTTTTGACTTCGCTATGTGTCTGCCAAAGTATTTAATCAGGATAAGTACTTCCCAAGCAACTTTAGAAATGGTTCAGGAATTTAGACAAAAAAAGCACGCACTTTTTGTACAAAAAAGTGGCTTCAAAATTACGATTCACAGAAGTACAGAAATAAATTCAAACAAATCAATGCTGTCACGGGAATTGAAGCCTCAAGTGAACCATGTAATTTTTCTCTGTTCATTGGTTTGCTTTTGAATGGGACACCTATCAATGCAAAACACTGGAATCAAACACTCCACTGCATTAAAACAGATTTCATTGTTGGGAATCCCCCCTAAATAAAATGCATATAATAGTGGGAAATGACTCTCAGCATGTCAGCATATAACTAATGTTTTCATGAAAGCCAGTGTGTTACCTTTGATGTTAGTATCAGTAGGTTAAAGATTTCACCTTTCTTTTGTTGAACTTTTCCACACTTCATGTAATTTTCTTTAATTCATTTTATGAACTTATTTATGAAGGTTTTCCAAAGGCTGAATTCCATGGTTTTCATTTTGATGAGTATGTGTATGGGTGAATGGAAACCTTTTGCATTATTGCATCAGGTTACTCAGTACTGTGTTGTTTTTCTTTGTGGATTTATCTGATTTATTCTGTGTGAAGGTGGTGATTTATGCAATAATAGGAAAAGCCAACACAGATAATTTATAAGGTCCAAGAGCTGACTCTGTGTCTACTCTATAATGCTGGGGGGCCAAAGGTTTCATTATCCATTTTGAATGCAGAACACTTCCTTTTAATTTTTTTTCATTGTTGCAAGGGGTGCCGAATGAAGGTGGAATTTTCTTGTGTTTTAACATCATTTTCAAAACCACTTTTGGATCATTCTAATGATGCTATTTCCATATTGACTTTAGTGAAAAAGAAGGGGATGGGAAGTTGGACAGAAATTACAGACACTCTTGTCAGAAGAGCAGGAAAAACACACAAGATATTCAAGATCAGGTTTAGTGGATATTTTAGCTGTAGAGAGTTGAAAGAAAGCAGACTTGACAACCCTAAGTGCTGTTGAAAATATTAGCCATGTAGATAGAATTAGAAGTTATCTCAGTATCCTAAATGAGCCCCTCCATCTATAGGTATTCTATAATTGGCTCTCTCAGAAACATGGAGTAGAAGATTAAGTTAGTAATTTAAAAGGTCTTTTTGTGATTATTAGAATAAGGAAAATTGAAAAGTGTATTGAAGACATGAAAAAGGTGTTCCATAAAGAGTCTTTGGGATTTCAAATTCATCCCTTTACAATGTTTAGAGAGAACTTAGGGCAGAATAGGAAGGCTCATGTCACATTTCTAAGATGGATGAAGCCAATTTCACCTTTGGACAGAGTAGGAGCTTCATTACTTTCAAGGAAATGTTGAGGACAAATCGAAACTTTCTGCAACTGCTCAGTCACATGTATGGATTATCTTGCTTTGAAAATTGCACAGCCAGCTGTATTCCAGTGAATCTGTGCTCTAAAGTAACATGTCGGACAATGACACTTACAGGAGCATTAGAAAACAGGGTACAAATCTCTGAAAGGCTGTTTAGAATAACACTGTGACATGATGAGAGCTCTGAATAAAGAGCATCCAGAAATGGATTTTAAAGCGAAATTTCTCTGTTCTGAAGGAGAAGATAAAGGCTGTGACTTGGTTTTGATCTTGAATGTATACATGTACCAAAACCTTTCAAAAGTGCAGGGGAATGGATAGCAAGTGAGTTTTTTTGAAAAAAACTACGTAGCTAAGGTCATCATCACTACTGTAATTACAGTGAAAAATGGGAGATGAATTATTCCTCTCTTTGTCTTTAAGTCTTTAGACAAAGCAACTGGTAGTGGAGTTATCTTTTCATCCTCACATTGACCATAGCAATGGTATAGTACAGGCCGCCTTCTGCTTCCATGCAAGGAAAATCTTCCATACTTTCTGCTGCTTCTAAGTTGCTGTACCACTCTTGCTCCACTTAGCATGTCCCAGGAACTTCAGCTGAATTCAGGACTGCAAGAAGATGATTCAGGACTCCAAGAAGACAGACAGGATTTCTGCCCTGGTGTTTGTNGGAGCCTGGAGGTTTTGGGTGGATACTGGGTGAAAACCACGACAGTTTTCCACAATAAATTACTTTTTCCCTGTGAAGCCCTAGCCTTCCTTTAATGTACCTTACATGTTCCTTTGTGATCAAAGAGCAAAACACATTCTCCATCTTAATGGCCTTTATTTCAAATGAGAGAACACTGATACGTTCTTCCTGATATGAGAAAGAACAAAAGTCCACGCAAGAGAGCAGGGTGGTTAAATGGTACTGCTGAGACATGCAAGGAAAAGGGCATGTAAGTGTTGCATGCTTCTCCAAATGACTTTCAAGAGGTGATAAGCAGGAATATTGAGCCAGTTGCCACAGACCTGGTACACCAAAAATTCCTGCACTGTGATGTCAAACACTGGTCATGCACACTGTGTGCTCACTTGCAGAAGCCAGCAGAAAGCTGTCCTTGCTCTTCTCCTGCTCACCTGGGCAGGCCTGGGTTGTCACTGGATGTTATATGAACTGTGCTTGCCACTGGCAGTGGAGGGTCACAACTTGGAGGATACTTCTCAGACTTCAGCCTGGGATTGGCCCAGCTGCTGGAGGAGTCTCCTGTTCTTCTTGAATCTCTCCTTTGTCATCCTGTGTCAACGTCTCCCTCCTTGTCTCCTGGGTAGTTTCAAATCTCTGTTGTCACAGGGGATCCCAGAGGAGGTTCCTTTATGCTGGGAAGTTGGAGGCAACTAACTCAAGATAAAACTTTTCCATTTTGCTCTTGTTGGCAAGTAGGTACAGCTTGTCTCTCACAGCTCAACAAACCTCAAGAATGTTAGTTGGCAGGTTTGGAGAATTAGAAAGCTTTTATTTGTGCTGTGACAGGTGGCCATTGCACAGAAATGTGAGAAGAAACCATCCAAAAGTAGCTACTGGTTGCTAACAGACTGACAAAGGGTTTCAAGGGAAGCAGGAAAATGTGGTGGTAGAGGACATGAGCCAAGCCAGGATGCTCTGTCAGTAGGAGGGAAAGAAGAGCCACCAACCCATTCCTGGAGTTAGCAGAGCCGTATATTTCAGTGATGTTGTTTTCCTTCCTTTCCCATCCTACTTGCAGGCACTATTTACTGAGACTGTGCTATAAATAACACCGGGGAGTGAAAGCTGATTTCAGTCCAAGGTACATATCCAGGAAAGCTCATAAAATTCAGATGTGTTTCTTAAGCTGAGTGATCTTCCTACCAAAGGGTAAACATGTAAAGGTGATTCTTATCTTTTCAGATCACAGGAAAACGGGCAGAGGTATAAATATATAACCAGGTATGATTGTGGTACCCTCCCTGTCCTGCTCTTCGAAGGGCATGGAACAGAGTAAGTCTGGGGTTTTCTAGAAAGTGTTTCTCAATGCTTTCTAGAATAGGGAAATACTCTCACCCATAAACCTGATGAGGCTTATGTAGACACAGAACACATCTTTAGTAATTTGACAAATCTCCATCTTAAAATATGATCTTAAACAAACCCAGAAAATCCTCTTCTAATGGCTGGTACATGAGAACTGTGCACATTGAAGAACACAAGAAAGCTTGTGTATTGCAGCTATATATACAAGGCCGAAGTCTGAGTATTTTTGGGCATCTTTTTTACTTCTGTGTGCTGCACGGCTCCTGTTCAGCGTGTGCCTGGTATGAGTCACAAACTGATTTTAGGAATCAGAAGCCTCAGGGAATCTGTACACATTTGCTGGCCATAGGTTATCTAAACTTATGGAAGAGAGTGTGGTCATCCTGTTTTGTGTTTTTGTTTTGTTTTGGATTTTTTTTTTTAATAATGCCTTGTTTTTAATGTGTTTCCGTTAATAAGACACTTTTAAATATAGTCCATTCTGAATACCCAGTTTCAAAAATCAGTGGAAAGTTTGGGAGAAAGAATAATTTTGGTGTTGGAATACATCTGCGATCCCCACTGAACATCCAGCCTCACAAATGCACTGGCTGATATTTTAGGCTGCACCAGAGAAAGCTTACCTATGGTGTGGCAAGGCTCAGAGCAGTGAGAGGGGTATAACAGGTCAACCGCTCTCTCTACGGACAATTTCATTATGTTTTCCAGACGTAGCACAGAACTGTGCTTATCTCTTCTCCTAACTTTTGACATAGATGCTTTTCCTGGGTATTGCTGACCCGGAAGGACACCAGGGATGGTTTTGTGAAGCATAGGCGGTCACAATTGGGATCTGAGGTTAAGCCTCACTCCAGGAGGGACACTGGGAACAACTAGAAGTAGCAGAGGTTTCCACTGAAAGGGAGAGGATGGAAAACAGCAGTGATGCTGGAACAGCAGAATGTCCATGCTGGAAGTAATGGCACAAGAAAGAGGAGGGTGCATGGCCAAGCAAAAAACAGTGGAAAATAATGCTCCTGATTTGTTCTGATTTATTCTGTTCTTTTTCCTCTTTAGCTGTCTGCCTGCAGAGAGGAACAGAATGTGCCTCCGTGAGTGATGAAAGGAGAAAAGCATCTCCTTCAGGAGTAAGTAAATTCAAAAGGAGCTCTTCTCTTTGCATTGCTAATCTTGATGAGATGTACAGCTCTTGAATACACAATCCATTTTAATAAACCTGTGGAGTACATGCAAATGCTTTTTAAAATGTGGTCAGATTTCTTAGAGCATCTTTTTAGATTAATTCAGTCAATTTTCAACAATCTATCTAAATGTATTTCTTAAATAGCCACTTAACAAGTTATTTTGCCTTTCTTACCAGCTCTTAGGTAGGTGGTCTGAATTTGCTAATAAAGTTGCTGGAGGACTATTACAAATCAAACTTTCCAGTTAATGTAAGTATTTTTTGTTGGTTACATGTATTGGTGATCAATGACAGCCTGAACTGACATTGCTTGAGCAGATATTAACCTCCTCACTCTTCCTGGTGGGGTATTAAGAAGTTAAAAATAAGCATTTTGAAAAAGCTGTCAAAGATTAATGCCTTCTAAAGAAACATGAATTGCAATACAGTCAGTTGATGATAAGCAACTATTCTCATTTGCATCATTTGTTTTTCTTGGGTGTTACTTTTCTCTCTATTCTTTGATTGTTGTTTGTTTGCTTTTAAAAAAATAGTTTCTATTTAATTACTAAACTGTCTCTGTCTTAATCCACGAGTTTTCTCCCTTTTACCCTCCCAGTTCTCCTTGCCATTCCCCAGTGGAGGAATGAGCAAGCAGCTGTGTTGTGCTCCAGGGTTAAACCAGGATAACCTGTGAGCAAAATGATTACATACCAATGGTGAGAGTGCTCATCCTTCTTCCTCCGTCAGGCTGTTGGTGTCTCCTGTGTTCCAGTGGGGCACACCAAAGCCTCAGCAGTCCACCTGCTGATGGAGCCACTCCAAAAGCTTTCTGGGTGCGCCAATGTATTTGTACTGGCCAGCATGGAAGTTTGGTTTATAGCAGCACCATGAGCGAGGGAGTCCTGAAGAAAGTTTCCAAGAATTAGAATGCAAGGATGATTGGCCTCAGGGAATAACAAGATGTGTTTCTGGAGCGTGTTCTTTATTCATTAATGCTGTTTCATGAAATTTGAAGACTAATAAGAAGGGTCTGGAGAACAAAACACCCTCGGTAAGAAAATAGTCCTATTTTCCTAATCCACATATGTTACAGGCTGTTTTTGCACAGGATAGAGAGTTGACCTTAAAACATCTTATTTCCAAAGTATAATATACATTTTAATTTATTAGCTCCACCTATATATCTTTAAAGTATAATTGCCTTACAAATTCTTAGTTTCTAGAGATAAATACCATGGCCCTGTAAGCTGTGCTTCCTTCTGATGGAAGAGGTGTCTTGTTGTGGGAGAAGCTGTTTTGTTAATTACTTAAATGTTCGACCAGAAATGGTTTTAGCATGACAGTTTGCCATTAGTGGCATGTTTTCATCTTGTAACTAAACATTAAAAAAACTATGTTATAGCACAAATCTCTGTAGGGCAAGGCAGGCTTTTTGGCTCGTTCACCACAGTCCCATGCAGTGTATGTCTCATCATCGTTACTTAACAAGCCCCTTATGGTGATGTCGCAGTGAACATCTGCTTCCTGGAGTTCCAGTGCAGAGACCAAGAAGTGCCTCCCAGGTGTGAGGTACAGCCTATATGCAGGGTGCAATCTGAGACGTCTTAAAGTAACCCCATGCAGCTATTTTCCAATCACAGCCTAAAAGAAATATTTAAAGGAAGATGTGTTGGAGTCTGGCAAGGTGCATCAGAGTCGGCATAAAACCACCTGAATGCTCAGTAACTGAGTGCATTCTCTTTTATGATTTGTTTTCATAGAAGAGAAAAAGAAGGTCCCTCTCCTAGAATTACTGAAATGTTAGTGATATGTGCAAAATTTCTGAATGATTTATTGTCATTAAAGGGGATGTTCAGGGTAGTCTCTACAGATCTTAAGCATGCAATAAACTTAGATGATTTTGTAAAGATATGTGTTTACCCCACCCTAATTTTGTATGAATATTTTTTATGATTTATTAGTTATATTTTTACCAGCAGTATTTGGGATTCTTCTGCAGTATATATTTTGTTAAATATTTTTTCTAAAATATGGAACCTTATCAATTCATTTAAAAGAAGTTGCTTTTATTATTTTTGTATATTTTTAGGTATAATTCTCCACTATGAGCTGCAATGGCACAGAAAGTTGCAACACCTTGTGCCCATTTTCTTCATTTTCTTCTGGATTTTTGGAGAGAAAGTCTAGAATTCTTATTCCTAACCACCAAGAAATACCATTTTCTGATGCAGTCTTAGCTGTTGCTTTGGTGCCTCTCTGCTATAATGCAGGCTAAACCATATTTACTAACCTCAGGTGACTTAGAATGTAAGTACTTCTGACAGACAAAATATAAAAGACAAAAGGCACATGCAGAGAGAGATATTACTTTCTTCAGGTCACAAGGTAGATGTAGCAGCAGAGCTGGAGCTAGAAATCCTACAATCCAAGGTCTTATTTGGCAGTAATATACTGTACAGTTTTCAGGGGTTTGGATTTGTTTTCTACTGCCACTTCAATCTGTTACCTGCTATCATACACAAACAGTCTTTTGTTTTTCTCAGCATGACTTATTTTTCAATAAAAATCCAAGTGGAACATACATCTTCCTATGAAGGAACATAGATTTTGTATATAAGCTTCAAGACAGCACTGTGTTTTTCCCATATAGCAGGCAATTGCTTAGCAATAAAATAGTTTTTCCAACATAGTAAGGGTAATAAAGATAAATATTCATGTAGTGTGACTTCCTATGTCTTGAGAAACATCGTTAGTTTTTAAACCCACTGTTCAAATGAACCCAAGGTGTTTCATACAAATTGCCACAGTGATTCCACATCAAAACCTGAACAGGTGCTGTCTCCATACAAGTGAGTTTCAGCAGAAAATTATAGCAGCACCTGTGAGTGTGATGGGGTGTTTGAAACACCCTGGAACAGGTGTAGTACTGCTACTGTAGATATCAATATACTGTAGAGACATGTCAGTGTTGAAGAGCAATCCCTAACCTCTGGGTTGGATTCTTCCTTCCTTTAGACTGTGCTGCTTCCTACAGAAATGATGGTAGAAGGTAAGAGCCTGATGATACTTCGGCATTTCCATGGTGCTGCAGGCTGGGCTGACTCAGCCTCTGGAGGATTTGGGATCGCAAAAAGGTACTGGCTTGGTCAGGGCCATTGTGCAGGTGAGGTGAGTGGAGGGCAGCCACACTCCAAGCATTGCTGTGCAGCACTGCCTTGCAAAGGGCAATGCAAGGGAAAGTCCGGAGTGAACCTGCAGCTGAGGAACCAACCAAAAAAGTTCCTTGCCAACTGGTTTGCTCCTGGATGCTCTACTAGCTCGCCTGCACTGCCCATGTGCTCAAAAATGCTGCAGTTTTATTCACACTTCTTCAAAAACCCCAAGAAAATCTCAATTAAATAAGCTATTTATAACAAATGACAGTTTTGTGGCAATTTCATTCAGTGTTGTTCAGCATATCATTGGCACATACTTCCGTAGGCAAAAGGGAAAAACAAGAATGTAAATTATAGCTCTCCCTCAGCTTGGAGATCATGTTTTCCCTGTGTTGTAGTGAAGCAAAATGAAATCGTGACTCTGCTATAAGCTGAGAGCCACAGGAGTTCTTATAAATGTCTTATAAGAACTCCTGGCCCTGCACAGAACAACCATAAAAATCACACCATGTGCCTGAAAGCATTGTCCAATTATAAATAACAACCCAGGGTCTATCTATTTTCCTTTTGTCCCCAAATTCTGTTGTTTGCTTGTTTCCCAGAGCACTTGTAGTAGAATAAAATGAACCAATTTGTCAGTGCAGGTCTAGATTTTATTGTGCGAAAAGCAACACAATCAACAATATTTAATCATCTAATTTCCAGGCAAGAACTGGAATGAGCTCTTTAGAAAAGGCTTCTTGACCCTAAAATGAGCGGTAACAGGGGACAGCTGATGTGTACTGGTAAGATTGAGTCCTACCAGATTCAGTCTGTAGAAAAATTCTGAATTCTAATGTATGGTGAGGTTTTAAAATATTAAACAGAAATTAATTTTTAAAGGCAGTAAAGGCGAAGCTGGTTGACTCCAAAGTGCTGTCCAGGCTGAAGAGGTATCCTAAAGAGACACACAGAATCCTAACAGGGAAGCAGCTCCCCCAAATGTTACACTATTTGGCCAGTAAGTCACTGATCTGCAACACTTCCTTCAGCCATTTACTGTGGGTAACGTGGGTCTTTCAAGATAATCCCTCCTATTTGAGGCTTAATATTTCATCCATTTCAAATGGGATAAGGCTGAGACTTTGTCCATGAGATCTCAGCTTAGGCAGCATGTAATTCAAAACGTTGAACATCACTTAAGCTTCTATTTCTTACCTACAGATTTAAGGGTCTGAGCCTCTTCTTTTCCCCCTACTATCGTGAAGAAAATGCAGTTTAATTTAAAAAAAAAAAAAAAAAAGTGTGTATGTATAGAATAGCAAGTTTTCATTTTCTCAAATGACACTGATTTGAATCTAAGTCAGCCAGGGCATATAATGTAATGAAAGATATTTTCCTAGAGTTCATTTATACTTATATCTATGTGAATATTGGATATACAAACAAACACATGTTAAACCCTGAATGTGGCCTGTGGACAATCAAAATGTGCAGTTTCAAAAGGGCAAATTCATAATCAGAATTATAATAGAATAATATAAAGCATTGGCTAATTTGCCTACAGTCTTCAAAAGAGAAAGAAGACATGGCATGTGGCGCTTTGGGAAATCCTTTAACTGGAGATAATTTGTTAATTTTCAACTTTCCTACACTGCCAACATCATTCCCTGTCTCTCCTACAAGACCACTGTGGATCAAAGCAGGTATATGAACCCAACCAGTGAGCTACAAAATGCTTAGTCTCCCCGTGGCACCTGACATGTATGTTTGCTCTGTTAAACCTGTACCAACACGCTCTTGGCAGCTGTGCTGTGTCATCCCTTCTGTGCTTAGGGACTCAATCCCATGAGCTGTGCAGCCATGCCTTTCCCATGGGAAAAAAGCATGTAGGTTCTCCTTTGAGGGCAGGGATATAGCCATGGGATAGCTCCAAAGGGCTCAGGCATTTTCTCCCTTGAGCATGTCCTGACTCCCTGGCTGATGTCCATCCCCAGTGCTGGGAGACACCCAATGGCATTTTTGCTCTTTACTGCCGTCAGTGGAATGAGAAAATGATGCCTTGTGCTGGTTGTTTACTTTTGAAACTCTGCATATTTTCCATGTACGTCCCCTACCCATGTTTCCCATGCATCCTGTGACTTGCACACCTGACTTGACAAAGATTTGAGCAGCATGATGCTGCTTTTTCTTTTGACTTAACAAAAATTTGTGATATGCAAGAAGTCATGAAGTGTTGCAAGATATACATCAGAGGGTGAATGCAAATCAAATTACCAAATTGCGCTGATGCTAGAAAATACTTGAGTATCCAGGTTTAAAATGAAACTCTGTATTGGCTGTGGCTGTACAAAATAGGAGACACCTTAGAAAGCACTAGTTGCAATGTTTTTGCTATCCAATTGGAAAAAAAACCCACAAGCCACCAAACCTCTGTTTGTATCTACATCTTAAAATATTCCTACTCTGCAACACTTTTTATTCTTTGCTTCATAGCCACGGGGGACATGTAGGAATTTTATGGAAGCATTATTGAAAATGAAAACATAACTTTGACTGTAAGAATCAAGATATTTTTGCCTTCAAAATTTACATGTATTACTGGAAATTGCTTACTCAAGGCTACCTGAAACTCCTGTTTTCTAACTCAGCAAAAAGGGAGTTAATTGTACCTATTACCAGAACAATGCCTACACACAGTGATTTACCTGTCTAATTCCACAGGAGGGCATGAGAAAACCGAGGAAGGATGTTAGGACTAATGGAAATGAACTGCCACACTAAGGTTTTATTTTCCAGCCCAAAGGATGCTGGCAAAATGGACATAAAAAAATTATGCAATGCAAAGAGGAGCTATTTATTCTTTATATTGACAGCAATTGAATCTGTGCTCTTCCAACAAGCAGCGTTGTTGAGCGGGAGGAGTGTCAGCCACTCTGATCTGAAGCAGTGAGCAGGAGATGAGACCTCCATGGCCACTTCCAGTCTGATGGATCCTCAGGACACCCAGGAGATCACATGTTTCTTCAGCCCTTGCTGAGTTTATCCTGTGAGTGGAGGGTGCTCACCTCTTACAGGCTCAAGACCACAGTAATCGTGACATGAGAAAATAATAAAAAAAAATTTTTAAAACCCACAAATCAGGCAGTGAGGGTGTGAATGTTTCTTGTCTGATAACTCAGCATCCTTTCATCATTCCCCAATCCCCAAATGGCATCCAGACAGCAGAGTGCTGGGGTTGCTGTGGCAGTGATTTAAAGCTGCAGCTCCTCCCTACTGCTGCTCTTGATCTGCTCATGCTTTAAATGCACCATTTCCAGCCGTACTTGCTGTTCCACAACAGCTTTCAGTGCTCTTCTGGGAATGATAGTGCTCTTGCTGGGTGGGATAATGGGTAACAAGCTCAGCCTCCTGAAAATTCTTGAAGCACAATGGAGATTTGTTTCTATATGTTCCTCTTTCTGTGTTTGAGTCCTTCTTCCTCCCATTCATCTGGTTTCTAATCACCTTGGCATCACCAGGGCCTGTGTATCCAGTCACTTCCAAAGGCACTGAGGGACAGACACTAGCACTGCAGAGGTCCTGTCCTGACAGGAATGCAGGGCTGACATGTACAATCATCCATGCTCACCATGCTGGGCCCTCCCTGTTCTGTGGTGTTGTCAGCTCGAATGAAAGCTGAAACTGAAGCTGTAGCTGCAGTGCCTTTGGAGTTAATGTGAAACCTCAATTAAAATCTCCATCAAATCACAGACCTGCCTGTGCTCAGACTATTACAATGTTACCCATTCTCTATGCTTCTGCTACAGCTGCTTATAGAACTGTAGTTCTCACATTAAATCCAGGCCAAATGGTCTTTTTTATATATTTTCCCTCACATAAATTTTAACAGGTTAGATGTCTGCCAGTTTCCTTACAGGCATTTGATATGTCTGTCTTACTTTCCAATTATGAAGTCCTATTTACTCTAGTATTTTAGAGCTTGTTATTAATTTCATTTTAATTCAAAGAAACAAAAGGGAGCTTAGAGGATGTATATATTTTTAGAAAGGACCATATGATGACTTGTCTGGCTTTGTCAGTACTAAATACAGACTGAATTTTATACTGCTCTGCCCCTTCTATGGCAATGTCAAAGTCAGATATTTTAAATTCAAAGATGTGTTGAAGGTCAGAAACATAGTGTGTTTTTCCATAGTTCTTTATGGCAAAATATATTCTAGAAGAAGAAAATTACTTTCTTTGCACCGATTTGTATTTTCCAGAGAGTTCTGGATGCAACACTGTGCAGGCCTTTGGTCTATGCTTGAATCAGGATGAGAGAAGGTGTTTTTTTCCTCTACACGGTTAATTCAGAACTGTCCTGAGTGCATGTAAACTTGTATTCAGGATGAGTGGGATCAGGGTGTGTTCATCCTTGTTCATCTGCACACGCTCATGGTTGTAAACTTAGGGCCACTGTGGGAGGTGAGATTGTAAAGGATAGATTATGAAGCTGAATCCCAAGTGTATATCCTTTTCCATTTGATCCAAACAATCAAGTCAGGTTTAAGGTTTTGTTTGTTAGCAAGACCTCCTAAATGTTCATATTCCAGTTTGGTTCAGTATCGAGCAAAAAAAAATTAGATTAAACTTTCTTATTAAAGTGCTAAAAGTCACTGCCAAACAGCAAGTCTATGCTTATGGTTGCTTGCCCGGTTGTGGAAGCTATAGTACATTTAAAAATACCCCACCTGTCACACCTATGCAAAATCCAGAAATTCTGAATAAAAACTGGATGTTTCCTTGTTTTCCCTGCTCAGGTCCTGGGGAAAGTCCTGTATGTGCTGATTGTCTGGAAATATTGAGAATTTGCAGCACTTTCTCAAATTAACAGCCACGGCAGCTCCCTGGTGCCTAATTATTCCTGTTGCTGATATTCCCCTGAATTCACTTTTAAAAAATGTGGTTTACATTCTTTTATTACCAGGTGCTCTAGTGACTACAAACACCAGCTTGAAGGGACCATCTTCTAAGCTGTTTTGCTCCTACAAATGGGAAGAAACAGCAAAAGAAGTTACTGCTGCTCGTTCACTACTGTATGCAGTATTTCTGTTGATATTTTCCTGTCACTTCTGCAGAAGAAGAGGTTAACTCAGTGGGTGACTCAGCCCAGCCCCAGGTGGTTACATTACTCTCTGGTTTGTGCCTTGAATTGCTCAGTTTTTGTTTCATGGTGTCTGTTCCCACCCCATCACCCCAGTCTTATCTGCAGTCTTTTGACCTTCGGTTATGCTATAATTCAGTGGATTGCAGGTAATTAAACATAAATTACCTGCTTACTTAATTATAAATGAACTAGTACACAAATCAGATGGAGCCTAACTGTGGCAAAGTCATAGCCTAGAGCTTCGTAAGGCTGCACCTGGCTTGCCGCCAGCATCCTGGCTAACCAGCTTGCATTAGCTCAAGTGCATACTTCACTGCAATCCCTAGTGCAGGGACAGCTGCTAGTAGAAATTATTTATTTTTGTTCAAGAGAAAAAGCTGACAAGAGAGAACAAAGTCTGTATAGAAGCTTATTAGAGAACATACATTGTATGAGCTGAATTGCCCTGGTGCTGTTTAGTTATTGCTCAGCATTAATTCAACACCATTCCTACTAAATCGGCAAAATTTTGATAAGTGTTGAGTGTGTTTGGAAATCCCACAAAAACAGATGGAGTATCTAGAAATCTGAAGGGGCAGCATAGAGCAATGAAAAGCACAGACCCCATGCCAAAAATAGTATCGCAGGTCTAACTGAGTTCAGAACACAACTGTGAGGGAAAGGGAAAAAATTTAATCAGTGCTGAGCATTTCTCTGTGAAAGATCTTTGCTTGGAAGAAAAACCCCAGTGATAATTAACATATTATCTTTTTTTCCCATATTCATATAAATGGTAAGTAGAGTTCCCCTAGAGTACATTATTCAGATTAGCACTTCTCACTGCCAGGGGACACAATGTTAATTCAGTCTCTGTTCTGTCTTTATAATAAATTGCTAAGCCACCATCAGACAAAAACAGCTTTGTTTTAGAAAATGATAGTTTTTAGAGCAGTTGTCTCACATAACTTTAATGCCTATTTTTTAAATTAGTCCTTATTTAAATGCCACTTATTATGAAGGCAATTTTGTAGCTTAAACATTTTTTTTCTGAATCAGAAATATTTGCTTTAATTTTATTCAGAAGAGATGCATGTGCTTAGTACTGCATAATGAAGAAAAGTGTCATACCTATATGAAGTCATTTATCTTCCTCCACTGAGAAGCCTTCACGATTCTTGAAAAGACCCAGCAGTTCCCGGAGAGTCTCCTTTTCTGGGGATAAATAATGCAGAATTTCCATTAGAACTAACCAAACACTATTAAATTATTTTGGTTATGTTTCTTTAGTCTTACTCCCATGATTAGAGGTTTTTTAGTGCTTTCATTGTGCAAATGGTGCTTTATTTATCCTACTATTCAAGGCTGGCTGATAGAAAGAGCCATATTTTCACATAATGGGGATGTTTGGCATTACTGCCATCATTTGCCTCTTCCAATCACTGGTCACTTGTTCCCAAATTTTGATTAGGTGTGTCACATGGTGTCTACCCCTCACAGTGACCACACACTCCTCAGTCCATGGTTCAGTGATTCTACCAGGTGCGGAGAGAGGGAAATTGGGATGCTAACATTGGGAATATCATGAGCTGACTGTCCAGGCCAGATGCAGGGTGAAAGGAACAGTTTTTATGTCAGTTTGTGGTGCTTGATTCAGGAGATGTAACCTACATTTACCTCATGTTTTGTTTGTCAGCAGCTCTAAAATTCAAATGGCTCTATTTGCAATTAAGACCTGCCCAGACTCTCATATCCAGCTGCCTGAATTAAAGGGATCATCTGATCCCTTTAATTCATTCATAGTTTGTGGGCTATATGTTTGGTAGCGTAGTCATTTTTTCCAGTCAACACATCCTTTTATTTGAATACTTTTGATCAGTTGCAACAGCTCTGATCCTAGGAATCAGTGCTCTCCTGCTAAACAGGATGAAGACAGGAGTGCTACTGTGCAAACTTCCTGAGAAAGCCAATAAAGCTTAATGCATTGGTGTGGAGGAATTGGCTTCTGCTCGTCTCCCCAGGGGTCCCTGAGGGCAAATTTTACTACTTAGAATTGTTCATTAGAAATTGTTTTGTGCTTTTGCAGTGTATCTCTTCTTGAAGTATTCTCCAAACACTGAGAATGACAAGCAATTTAATAGATGTTAATAGATGACATGAGCATGTTATGGGCTTGATCACCTTACGGTATTTTAAGTACACTACTCGGTATTACAGATTACTGCAACAGGCTTTATTCTTTTACATTATGCAGTGATTTGATATCATTTATTAAAATATCTATGAAATATCCTTACTCTTGTAAGCTGCTGTAAACAGGCTTACAATATTAACTAGCTAAAATGTGAAGTTAAAGTGATTTGAATACATTCATTCTTGTTATATCGTGTTATCTTCTGCTCATACTTCTGTCAAGGTCATTTTAAGTTCCTTACTTACTCAGTTGCAGATCCTCCCACCGTGATGTCACCTGAAAACTCCATCAGCTAATGCTTTCTCCATCATATGAGTTATTAGTGAAAATACTGAATAATGCCAGGCACTATGCAATTAAAATGACTTCAATTATAGATATTAAATGCTTTAAAAAAATAAAATTGGTAATTCAGGGCAGCACTTTCCTGGGAGTTACATCAGTTAATCTGTAATTTCAGATATTGTTTCCAGGAGTTTTCAACTGTGGTGTATGAAAACTTCTGTCAGTGTAATAGTCTCACTGTGTTCAGCATGCCAGGAGCTGAGGAAGTGCTTGTGTGAAGGGCTGAGTGCTGAATCTCTCCTTTAGAAACTCATTATGGAGCAGCCTGGGGAAGGAGCTGACGATGGCAAATCAATGCAATCCCACCTGGTTCCTCAGGTGTAGATGCAAAGCTGCTGTGCAGCAACTTCAGTGGCCACATGGCCCCTCAGGAAAGGGCCTAGTCCCGGGACAGTGGGAAATGTTTTTGGAGCAGTGATGTCCACCTGGACAGCTAAGCAGGTCCCAAGGCAGACAGACCGGAGGAGAAGGGCACTCTTCACAACCACAAAGGGAAAACTGCTTACATTTTCCTGTTCTCTTGGATGTAACCTTCACTGAAATTTGACCAAAATATAAAGCATGGATTACGAATGATTTGCAGTAATTTTTGATTAATTCGCATCTTTCCATTAGTAAGTGCATTTTCACATGTACATACATATATCTGTGGTATACACATACAATTTTTTCCCTTCTTCTTCCAATATTTTCAAATTCTCTTACATTCAGAGTTTCCTGAGCCAACATTCTTGTCTCTGGTTTGTTCTATAACCTTCACATGCCATTTTCAGAGTGCAATTCACAAAATACAAACTGCTTAGCAAATCAGTTAAACAATTTTTTCTGTGCAAACATTTGCTGTTGGAATTTAAACAAAAATCCATTGGGTTCCACTATGCTGAGAGACTTAATATCCTGTCATACTTTTTCTTACATTTAAAAATTAATGACTTCCTATTTGCAGTCAGTGTTGCATCAGAAAGCTCTTGCTTGCAGTTAATTCCTTGTAGCCTCTCTCACTGATATTCCTTGCCCCTGTTTCTGATGATCTGATTCCAGATTCCACTAAGACTTCACGTGGTTGAGAATGAGGAGGTTCTTTTATTTCTTTCAAGCTGATTTATTCATTCCTACTTAGAATTTGTTCCAGTTGCTGTTTTCCATCCTCNGTGTGTATATATATATATATACTGGTAAAGAAATGTAATACAGGATGACCTTCACAACAAGCTCTTTGAATACTGGGATTCATTCCATTAGACTGAAATTAATCCAGACAGAAGAAAAAGATACACACTTCACTTTGGATAGTGCTATTTTGGCAGCTTTTTGGCAAGTCTGTTTCTTGTCCTCGCTAATGTTGGCACCAAAGTAACAGAAGGAAAGGACATATCAATAAGGCAAGAAAATAAAAGTAGTTTGGTGAAAATGTTAAGACAACTATAGTTGGAGAAAAATAAATTATATATTTTGCCTTGACTGAAGCCTATTCATGCAGTGTAAATTATAATTCCCAACTTCCTTAATTTATTTCCAATTTTAGCCCACTGAGTTAGATTTCCCATACTTTGCTATCGATAGACTTGAAACAGCATAGGTAATTTACTTTTCTTGGCTTTTTTTCTGCCTTTCTATGAGTATAACAAGAAGATAGAAAATTCCAATTAAACATTTCTTTAAATACTGCCATTTTCTGGGAGCTTTTATACTTCACTTTTTATTTACGCAAATGATAAAACACCAGCACATGTACAAAACACGAATATAAAAGCTTGGTTAGTACTTTTTCTAAATAGTGATAGTGAGAGAATTCTTTTGCAAGGTATTTACAAATGCAAATTCTATATTAAAAAAAAAAAAAAGAAAAAGCTGTACATGATAGCTTCTTGATACTCCAGAAGAGTTATTTTTTTGTTAATAAACACAGTCTCTTCCAGAGGAAAACAAGTTTATCTGTAAGTGACTTTTGGCATGGACTACAAATAAATTCTCTTGTCCCCTGTTGCTGTCTGCTGCCATATAACCTGTCCTTCTTCATGTGGATTTTTTTTTTTAAAGCATATGAAATAGCACTTTATGGGCACTCTGTTCTAAAATCTCACTTCTGATTTGTGAAGTGTTGTACAAACCTGATGCTGGAATAGCTACAAAAAACTTCACAGACAAATGTATTAGTACCTTGGCTTCAGGTAAGTAAATGATTAGTAATATCTGGCACGAAAGGCTAGAGTCCAGCAGTTCTGCTGATTGCTTCAGAGAGGCGCTTTATCAGTAGCAGTCTGGCAAGCAGGAGCTGAAACACCGAGAGAAGATGGCTAAGCCAAATAGAAAACATCCAGTTACCCCTGGTGCCACTAAGGTTTCCTAATGCCTGTGCTCTTCATCCCAGTAGTGTGATGTAGAGAGCATGCTGTGCCCGGGGGATCCTCAGATGGAGTGTACACATCAGATGGAATATGACCTGCCCTGTGAGCACTGTCCTTCAGGAGAAAGCTACTCTGCAGCCCTGAGCTCTGGTGAATGGGGCTATCCGTGCTGAGCCCAGAGAGGAAACAGCCTGAAATAAAATCATGTTTTTAAGACTGAAAAGCCAGTGAAACCGTAGTAATCAAAATTAGGAAACACAGGCTCCTGGCTCAGCAATGTAGAGGACCTGTTCCTACATCTGCAGCCTGGTACCAGGAAAATGGGAATGGAGTTACAGCAGGACAGAGGTATAAGGAATTCAAACCAGTTGCTTGTCCTTGCAGCTGATGGAGAAATTTCACTGCGATGTAAATTGGCAAGGGATTAGGGTCTGGTGAGTGAGTACAAAACATAATCCTGGGGAAGTTCCTTGCAGGGTAAGAGCATCTAGAGAATAGTGCTGGAGCAATTGCTAGTACAGCTCTCCCCATATGTCCCTCTCTGTTCTATGTTTTTCTCCCGCAGTCAGTGCACCCACTTTTGTGGGTCCTTCTGTGCAAGGACTGGTGTTGGCTGAGGAGAATGAGAAGGTTGGACCAGCAGTATATTTTTTAAGGGAGCATGCACCTACCACTGAGTTTGATCTTAGTAGGGTAAGACAGTTTAATAGACTTTTCCTAACTTTAATACATGCTGGAAAGTACAGTTGACCTTGTGAGTGACACTCCATAGATTTACTACGTTTTGAAGCTAACTTTCTGGAACATTTAAATTTGGAGAAGCTGAGACTGAGAAAACTTCATAGCAAGCTATTCAAACCTAAAGCCTCAGGAAAAATGTCAAAAATGACATTTCAGTAGGAAATCTTATTTTACTCAAGGACTGTATGTGGCCTAAGCAGGCACATTGTTTTCTTCTGAAACACCAGATGAAGTGGAAAATGTCATTTCAGAAAACGGACCTTGAAGCCTGTAACACATATATTCATATGTCTGTAAAATGGATCATTACACATTGCACAAAAATCCATACCATCTTCTTTGCTTAATATAGTAGTGGAAGAAATATTTCCAAGATTTCACTGGAGGAACAGATTGGAGATCATGACAAAGAATGAGCATGTAGTATAATTTATAGCTTGCCTGAATTAGATTTCTCATGTCTAATCTGCAGTTAAAACTGGATATAGTAGGCTCAAGTTGGCTTCATCAGCTAATGAAGAACTTATATCAGGATAGTGGCTGTTCATTTAGCCTGGCTGTGTTCTGCGATCCTATCTCTGCAGCTGTTTCCTGATCTTGTTGATGTGTTTAAAGAACACACATTTGGTACTCCATGCTTCTGGAGGTGGTATATCTTCACACTTCCTGCGGAGACTTAGCACTATACTTTACAGAGTAGTAGAAACAAAAGCCTAGAAAATAAACAATCAAAATTCTTCTGGGAAAGGGATCCTATTTGAAAGCAAAGTCTCAAAGTTCAACCCCACAAAAAGGCTCATAACCAGTTCCTCTGTAGTTCAAAACTAAGACCTAAAAAATGCATGCTGGACCTTACTCTACCTGAAGCTAGTTTGTCAAGGTAAATATGTGCACATTTTGAAATATAAAATAGGTAATAATCATAGTAATATGCATTCCAACTCAATATGTAACATTTACTCGAAAGATTTATGTATGGATATGGAAGTTTGTGTAGGAGACCGAGGGACATCCACACACTATTATTAGCAGTAATAATAATGAATTAGACATTTGATAAGCACAATATGTATTTGTATATAACCTGTTTGTTCAATGAATGCACACTAAGACAGAAGGATCACCAATCAGTCCATTAGAAATACCATCTTGCCTCTTTCCCATATCTAATATTCTTACTTCCTAGACTATAGAAAAAAAACCTAAAAATAACAGTAAGGGGAGGTGTAAACATTGTTTTAAGCAGTTGTTTTGTACTTATTCAAAGTGCCTGCTGCCTCTCTTTGTTGTCTGTGTCACTGAAATCATGAGGCATTCTCACCTTTTGTAGGGGTAGATAGCTCTTTCCTAGATGATGCTACTGAGGAGGCAGTTACTTTTCATGAAGGAAGTTTTCCTGCCTGGAATGAGATATCTTTCCCTGCCAGTTTTGGGATGTTTCCCTGCA
>VXAU01001984.1:454159-479726 GCA_013399695.1 Formicarius rufipectus | reverse complement strand
TTTTTTGCTTACTGGCATACTTAAGTTTAATCACTGTGATTTAAATGTGGAAATTCCTACATCTATGAATCTCTACTACTTTTTTCCTACTGCAGCTTAACTTGAAAAGAAGATGAAAATATTTTAGTTGGAAAAAAAAAAAAAGCGGCATATGCACATTCATCTAATGAATAGACCCTCTCTGAAAGCATTTCACCTTTATAACAAAATTTGAATTAGCCCCTAAACACTGACCTAAGCAGCTGTAAAGAAGGGAACAAAAAAATTACAGTCTTCAAAATACATTTCAGATTTCCCTCCCCACCACCAACATGGATTTAATTTTTATTTTTTATTAACAGGGAAGTCTATCAGATGAAGAATTTTCCTTTCAAGTCTCAATATTATGTTAAACATTAGAATGTTTCAATGGTCAAAGATGACAGACTCTCAGAAATACAATATTGTATTAGCAAACCCTTCAACTTATAGGCAAGAATCTCTCTGATACCTTTCCATAATAGCTGTATAAAGCCTTGATTTTCTCATGTCTATTTCAAACTACCGCAGATTACCTAGAATAATTTCAAACAAATTTCAACTTTTTTGTCTTTTTTTCACTTACTTCTCCCTGTTGGGACACTGCAAATAGACCAAAATCTGCACCACTGGTTGCTCAAAACCTACGCCACATTACATTTAGGTCCAGTTTATATGTGACCTAAATAAATAATTTTTTCAAGAGTTTTTAGACTTCAAATGCAGTATTTTCTATCCATCCATACAGTTCAAAGCATCACTGCATCATTTGTCCTGCTTCTGAATTAATTCCACAGTTTGTTGTTTGTTTTGTTATGTTTTGGGGGGGTTGTGGTTTTTTAGTTGTTGTTGTTTGTTTCTGTTTTTTTTCAGATTTACTGTAATTTTCCCCTGCTTATATCAGGACAGAATAAAAACACAGAATGTGTTCCTAACTTGTCCACAAGTATGTTGTTGTTGTTTGCATCTTTTCATTACTTTAGACAAACTTATGGTCATTGATTTTATCACCCTTTAAGCTACTTCCATCCATTCATCTCTCAGTTAAATTAACCCACGAGTTTTTCAGCTTTTAGCCTTACAATTCTCTCCCCGATCCCACAGGTGGAGGAGTGGCTTCATGGAGCTTGGTTCCTGCCTGGGGTTAAACCACGCAAATTCTTGCAAATTCACCTCTCCAGTGTGTCAAGAAATATGTTGTTAATGTGCCAGACAGCAGCGTTTACCGTATGTAGGATTCCAGGACTCTATCCAAGCGCTTATAGAAGGGTCGTGATGTAAAGTACCCACTCCAGTAATGATGGTCTCGGTCTGCATAGGTGAAGAAGTCTCCACTTAAAACAGGAAAGAGTGAATTGCTGCTTTCTTCACCCAAATGGCTTTCTTTACGCAGAGCTTCAAAGTAATCTGATAAAGTTCCGAATTGGGCCTGAATGAAAATCAAAATTACCGTAACAAGGTTCAATTTTCTTTATTTAGAAATACAATGAGCATGCATGTGCTTGGTTTTATATATACTTCAGAAATAGCCCACTCTTCTAGCAGAATTACAGCAGAAATCCTATCCTAAAGAACTCTAAACTTCCTCTGCACAGTTCTCAGACAAGCTGGATAGCTCTTCCAACAGCATTACAACATGAAAAGAGTGGACCTGTTGGACTGGGTACAGAAGAAAGTCACCAAAATTATTCTCTATGAGGAAAACCTGAGAGAATTGGGGATATTTAGCCTGGAGGGGAGGAGGCTCTAGGGAGACTTTACTGCAGCCTTTCAGTACATAAAAAGGGCTTATAGGACAGATGGGGCCAGGTTTTTCAGTAGGACCTTCAGTACCAGGGTAAAACATACCGGGTTTAAATTAAACGATAGATTCAGACTACATATAAAGAAGACATCTTTTACTGTGAGGTTAGTGATACACTCAAGATGCCCTGAGAGGTTGCAGATGGCCCATTCCTGCAAACATTCAAGGTTGGGATGACATTCAAGGAATGGGACTCTGAGAAATATGGTCTAGTTGAAAATGTCCCTACACACTGTAGGGCAGTTGGACAGGATGAACTTTAAAGGGCCCCTCCAACCAAAGCCATTCTATGACTCATGAAATGTGCTTTTTTTATTTTTCTTTTTAAGTATAAATAGGTATCTCAAATACCAGCTAAATGGCAAGAAATGAATGAAGCATTCTTTCATGTCTTACGAGCGAGTCTCTAATAGATGAACTAAGTAATATTGCTATATTACCTAAGTAGCTGACTGGACTAAGTAAGAGACTTCACTCAACACAACAAGAATATAGTTCTCTTAATCCTATGTTTTCAATATTAACTCTCTTGCTCTGCAGATTTTGCTTAAGCCAAGATGAATGTTGATTAAAAAAATATCATTTGCTTTCAAAAGCTGCCTTTCTTTTTTTAAACTATGTAAAAAGCAATTGTGTTTAGAGCTGTAACATGTGGGTGTACAAAAAAAAACCTTCATCATCTTTGCCTCTTTTTTTATTTTTTTTTTTTTTAAAAAAGCCAACGGCAAACTTTTACAGGGTAGGTCAAAAGATGATACCTTAAAGTCTGAAGGGCACACACAAATTAAAGGAAAATTAAAATGTGAAAGAGACTGATGTCAATGTTGCTCGTATTGAAAGATGTTGTTATGGAAGGCATACATAGCAAACTGGATTTTCAATGAAAGTGAAAGAAAAAAAAGATTAATATAAGTCAGAACAGCAGAGAAGATCATGTTACTGGAAGAATCCTAAAAATAAACTACAATGATAACATTCCAAATTTACATCAAGTCACTTTTTCCCTATTCTTATTATTTTTTAACAAGCATACAATGTAGCATGTTACCATTAACAGCAACAAAACCAAGCTATTGGTGAAGATGTTTTAAAAGTGACTTGGAATATAAGCACTATCACTGTGACAATAAAGATATACCTTTTTATCATGTAAAAAAAACCAAAACAGTTTTACTTCAAAATCATTCAGTACATCCAAATATCTGTTAGGTGGGTACAACATGCCATTTTAAATGGCAGTAAAGCAGAGAAAGACAAATATTGCCCCAGAAATCACATCATTAGTAAACCTTGCCTTATCAGGAACTTCTAGGACACTTGATCTTTTCCCTCACTATCACAGGCATCTACAAGAAGGAATTCAGAAGAAAATGAAAAACAAAGAGGATGCACCAGGAAAAGTCAGACATGGGTGATCTCTCTTCTGTAGGCTGCATCACATAAGAGAAATAAAACCTCAGCAGAGGAAGCATCCAAGCCAGGAGAATGGAAATGGTGATATAACTTGGCAGACACCTCCAGTGGCATCCAAAAGGACTCAATTTATGTATAATAGATGTAAAGAAGATCTGAGAACAGGAGATTGAACTCTCCAAGAACAAAATAGGTATCTTTTACAGTAATGTATTACATACTTTTAAAACTATAGAATAGTTGCTGGCAGAAGAATCTCAATGCTAACAGACATATCGATTGGTTAAAGATCTTAAAGAGCTGCCTGAAACAGTGAATCTCTCATAAGATCAGAAAGGCAGAGCAGGAAGTCCCTCATGTAAGTAGCAATATCCTAGGCATCTCAGCACTTAAGGAAAAATGTGAACTCTTCCTCTATATAATCTCGTTCTTACTAACCTGAGCATGTGGAGTTACTTTCCACCAGGGAAAGCACAGGAGTGTGAAGAATCTGAAAGTTCTCCATTTAAACTCATATTTTCAAATATAAATTACATTAGTTCAGAACAAAACAAGTAAACAATCATAAAAAACCTAACCCACAGACAACACACAGGAAAAAGACAACTAAAAAAGACAATAAAAAGCACAGCTAAATCCTCATAAAAAAAAGAAAACCACACCAAACAAACAAACAACAAAAAACCCCAACACCACAGAGAGAGATTAAAAAAAAAAAACACCTAACTAATTAAATAAAATTCAAAGGAGAAATGCTCTGATGCCAACAGTGCTCCACCTGATTACAGTACCCTAAGAAGGAAGTGGCAGACCCAGAGGATGACATGTTGTTTTGTCTGGGTATTAAAGTCCTGAAAAAGGGTTGTATACTATTATAAGGATCCCAGGGGCTAATATGATTCCCAAGAATTAACCCACATGGACACATCAAGGCTAATGAAGTAGACTGCAAGAATTTTTGACAACCTGTAAGATAAGAAACTTTCAGATGCCTCAGGACAGGAGTGTTCCCTAAAGAATGACTTCAGAGCAAGAGCTGTCAGTTTTTGCCCAGAGACAGAATCATCCAGCCCATATTAGTAGGAACTACAGAAAGCATGTTGCTGTTAGTATCCAAAGAGGGACAACCTACACAGTATATTCATTTTTGATAGGAGTAGAGGTAGTGATAGCAGCAAGCTTTATTTTTACAAGAGAGGCTTTAGATTTAAAAAATTTGAAGAGTACTCTCCAGATCTGTCTCCCACCAAGACACAGTCATCACTCACGTACCTCATTTCATCCACATCCCATAGGTAACACACAAAATCCAGCTTTCAAATAGAGTATAATCCCAAAAACTCATCTTTCTTATGCAGAGCACAAGTCCAGAGCTAACATACTACAGGTGCTGCTCAAATACTCAGTGAGAAGAATCAGCGGAGGTCTCAGGCATGATGAGGAAAAACAGGTGCATGCACAAACCTCATCAAAGATACCAGGCCCGGGTTTAAAAAGCCTGAACAAGAAACCAGCAGTAGTGCACTCTCACATGATAAGCAAAAACCCCCAAGGCTGCGGTTCCCTGTTTCCTATTGCCATGCTGAAAGGCAAAGAGGAGTTGTCTGAGTACATCTTTAAGAAGAATAAGAAGTCTTTAGAGCAATCAGGTTACAAATTAGAACCTATGAATGTGTGTATTAACACTTAAACATAATTCAACTAATACCTCATCTGATAGTTGTGTTAGAATACTCAGTCCTTTTGTAGTCAGGTCAGTCTCAGATTTTTATTGTATACAACAACATAAGCGAGGAACTGCACTTCTTAATACTTTTTGTTTGTTTTGGGATGTAAACCCAAGAGGACCCAAATAAAACAGTAACATTTGCTTGAACTTCTAATTAGAAAATACAAGTTTCCAGTATCAAAGCCTGATAGCCTTGAACAACAATGCCTGAAGCCTGTGGAAAAAATAGAGTACTAAAAAAGAAATCAAACCTAATAGCTGTTATCTAAGTTAATCTAACTTGGGAACTACTTATAGCTTTCAAGAAAATATTATTAATAGAAAAGATTTTTATTTTGGGAGGAGAGAAGGAAGTGAAAGTAAAAAAATGTCATCTAACAAGACAAATTAATCTGCTGTTAAGTAATATAGAAACCTTCACAACTTAAAAAACAAAACAAAAAAAAAAATTAAAAAACCAAACATCAAAAAAAAAAAAAAGTACAATTTTTTTTCTATGAAGAATCTCAGAATACTGGGAAATTCTGTTTTCTCCAGAAATGAGAAAATGTCTTGTATTTACCTTAACATGCCACTCAGGACGAGAATTCATATAATCAAAGAGCTTCTGATAATTCTGGTACTGCTGGTCCCATTCTGAGCTCTCAACATAGCGGAAATCATCCCCTAGTGGAGCCAAGACAACTTTAGTACGGAAAAGCTTTGACTTCTTTCTGTATTGATCTAAAATAAGCCAAGCCCTTGAGAAAAAAAGAAAAGAGCAATTCAGAAAACAGAAGAAGAAAAAACGGCATTTGGCAAAACAATTCTTAGATATCAAATTGTGAATTGAGGTGACCCTAAACAAGACATAAAAAACTGTTATCTCATTTAGTCATAAAAAGTTGGATGCAATTTTCCCCATTTGGACACCATAGTCAACCTAATATTGTTGCAAACACTATGCTAATTAAATCCTTCAATAAGCTTATCAAGGTTCATCTCAAATAGTAGGGCAGTCTGGATCAACTTGTTCCAGTGCCAAAACTAACCCACAGTTCAAATTATGTTTACCTGCTTTATATTTAGATAACAATCCTAATCCTCTCCAGCCCTCACGTGCAATAATAAGCAAGCTCTTCTCATTCCCTCTGGTAATTTGCTTTGATACTCTACTTCATGTCTTCAGTCCTTAACAGACAAACTGCCCATAAATTAATCTCTGAGGAACTCCAGCATTGAAACACAAAAAAATTCTGGAGGAAGTTCACTGCTAAAAATCACTGTTCTCCCATCAACCAGTTTCCTATGTGTCTTAAGGCCATGCCTCTTTAAAGTTCTGAAAAATTAAACGCACTGCTTTGCTTTTTGCATTTAAAAAAACCCAAACAAACAAAAAGCCCCAAAACAAATAGAAACCAAACCAAACAAAAACCAACCAAACAAAAATGCTCACACATGAACACGCAGGGGAGAAGGAAAAAAAAGTAGAATTATCCTTTACCTACTAACTCTTGGGTAAACTATCAGTTCTGTCATTAAGCAATGCTATATTAAAAGTCACAGATCTGATAACCACTTCTCTTCCTCCACTTTCAATTCACAATTATTATAAACATCTTCATATGTTGATCCCTCTAATGAAAATGATGTAAATAACTTTCCTAGGAAATACAAACTTTGGTAACATATTTAAGAAAACAGCAACACAGTGTTTTAGAGAGAAAACAGTAAAATTCAAATTCTAGTGAGTTTTATTGTTTCTACAGGGTTTTATATAGATGCTCTAGCAAAATCAACTTTCAACTCATACTTTTGAATATTTGCTATATTATGCAGAAATTATGCAGAAATTCCAGTCCAATATATTTGAAAGCCGTATTTCTTTTAACAGCATGTCAAAGCTTTCTTATTTATCAGATTACAGAAGTACTGAATAAACACAAGGTCTCACTGTATTCTGGAGGGAGAAAGGGACCACAACATTAACCTTAGTTAAGATTCTACAGCGTTCTACCAACACTAGAATTTACCGGACAAGTGGCTTCCCCTGTTCCCTGTTTATCACTTGATTCATAGTTCAGATTATCAAGAATTTGTTTTTGAATAAATACTTTCCATGATTTTCAACAGTTTATAGATTTAAACACAGACTCACCACACAGCAACCAGAAAAACTGGCAAAGCAGAAGACTTCACAATACCTTTTTTTCTAGACTAGTCTAACATGCAGTCCATGGCTGAAAACATACTTTATTTTTGAGCCTCTTGAAAAATACAGGTTACAATTAACAAGACACTTGACTCTGGTATCTCTTGAAAATACTCCTCTAATTCTTTCCAGATCTACTGCAAAAATTCATCACTATTGCTGTTCTCCCTTTCTACTCATAACTGTGAATTATCATATTAGGTGTTTTTAAAGGGCAGCAGGATCTTCCTACAATTGCAAACCAATTTCAATGGCAAAAACACCAAAGACAAGTTAGATGTCTCAAGTCACGTATGTCCTCTTAAGTTTCTCTCAAATAACTTCCTAAATCTTTCCTTCATAAAGGAGTGAAAAAGAGTCAGCAGAAAGTGCTAGACAGAATTTGGTGAAAATGAAAAATGCTTCCAGGTAAAAAAAAATCCATTGAGTCTCATCAATTTTTTACCTTTACTGCTCCCCGGTGAAACAGCATTAGATATATTTTGATATGTGTTTATCCTGCCTACCTGAGTGAAAATCTGAAAACCAAGCAGGAAATCAGCAATGATAAACATTTTCTTTTCAAGCTTTCAGATTATCACTGGATGCTTGAGACCTTTCACTAATAAAGAAACCCCTCTTGTACTGCAAGTGTGTTCTTTAATGCAAAAAATTCAAGTATTTGGCTAAATACATATCAAAACAATAGTGCTGGTTTTGGCCCTTCCTATATCAAAGAGGAGGAGCAACAGCAACCAGGAGTCAGTGGGAATCACAAGAAATTTTACAGCAGCTATGCCATATCCTGTGTAACAGGTTTGGCAGTGGTCATGGTTTTATCAGGGATTCATTCTGGTAATTACCATAAGTAGAAAAATTCTTTCATATTTTCATGCATGGGAGAGAGAGAGAGAGGCATACACCAAAACAAACTGTGCTTCCACTAACAAAACTCATTCCCATTCAAGGAAGGAGAGGGAAAAAAATAGAGCAGACAAAAACCAACAGCTGTTTTTTCTTCCTTGTGTGAAAAGTTTCAGCGTTCAAGCATATGGATAAGGATACAGCTGCAAATCAGGACAAGTGCAACAGCAATCTTTGCTGTTAGGAAGGGTAATTAAACAAGTGCAGGTTCTCAGTTAGGCTGCTGATTGATTCCTTCCTACCAAGAAACAACTGAAATGTCAAGGCAATGAACAATCTAACAAGTACTAGCCTGAAGCTTTCATTTCAATATCTCTTTAAAGTATATGGAAGGCCATAAGAACACTGAAATCAAAGTCACTGTGCCCAGTTGAGTCAAGAGCTGAGGTTTACTAATTTTGTTGTAGCTTTAGCAATTGAAGAAAGGTCAACGATCTAAAACTTGGTCGCTAAATTAATCAACCTTTCAAATCCATGTAGTGTAGATCTCCCATATTTTTCCAGTCTTAAAGCAATTAGAGATGAGAGACAGATTAATTAGTGTTGTACAAACCTTTAACCTTGGAAAGCTTATGGAGAGATATTTTCCAATTACATCTGGAACTCATAACTCTCCTCATAATAACAACGGTAAAATGTGTTATTAAAGAGGTCAGATCAATGAAGTTTTTGGTTGTCTACAGTATTCCAACCTTTTCATAAAATACAAATGGTGTTTTAAGAAGTAATATTTTGGTGGAGAATGTTATGTTTTAGTGGATTTATTTGAAACTAGACACCAGTTGTGTGGTTCCAGTGTTCCAAATGTAAATAGTCCAGGTTGCCAGCTTGAAGAGCAAGTGTTAGTTTTACTTTTCCCTGAGGTATCATCTGGCACAATGCAGGTTTCAGCTCTGTTAGGCACCACAACTGTTTTCTCCTACCGATAGCTGATGCAAAAGATTAAGTTCCAGAGACCATACTGAGATAATAATCTCTTCAACTTGATCACATGTTCACTCCATACCTGCCCCATTTTTCTTATTCTTTGTTGTCCTTTGACATGTGAAAGAGCCATTTCTTTTACAAGATCTAATTTAGATTGTCATGCAAAGGTTGCATCTAGGAAGTGAAAGGATAACATTTTTTTAAAGAGTCAGTTGAAAAAAATACTCTAAGCAGATGCTCTGCATTACATTTATATCCTCTACCTTTGAGGTATTTGTCAAAGAAGTTGTTATTCTTCTGCAAAGATTTGTCCCAGTTAATTGGGATACGTAGTCAAGATTTTTCTTCTCACAACTTTGATTTAAAGGTATATGAACTTTCCTTCACATTTGATAGGCACTGAGCGTGTCACAATGATTCTTCTACCTTTCTCCTGCCACCATCAGCTTTCATTTGTTTTTTTGGTTTTTGGAGTTTTTTTGTTTTTTTGGGGGTTTTTTAATTAGTTTTTCCTATCATCATTCCAATTTCTACCTTAAAATATGACAATTATGATGTATTCTATTTTATTTTGGTCTTATCTTCAATGACATTTTGTAATTGAATTTTAATGAAAAAGTTGAGTTTTCAAAATTTATACTCAAAAAAAGAGATGCATACTTGACACGTAGACAACCAACGCATCATCACATTATCATCACTTTAAAACTACAGCATCAAGAGCCAAAAAGTCACCCCACTACCCTTAATACATTTATTACACTCAGCAATTAGCACTAATTGCAAATACCTAACTAAATTTCTAACTCTGGAAACTTGGGATAATTTGAAGGCCTGAAGGTAGCTACAGGACCACAGAATACAAACACTTTCTGAATAAAACTTTTGGCAGTTCTAGCTTTCCTTTCCTTTAGTTTTTACTTTTCCCCCCCCAGCCTCCCAAAACTGAAAGGTAGTTTTACAAAACTCTAAACTTTTTAGATTCTTGACTGTGGCACAACAACACTGGGTTTTCTATCGAGGCTAACAGGATTTCACACCATGGACAGATAAGACAGGAGTCAGATTGACTTAAGGTGTGCACTTCAGAAACCTCGTCACAGATTGCCAAGTTTTTCAAGGATATCCCATGGGAAATATCCCACCGTTTGTAGTTACAGCATACTATGCCATGCTGCCCCTGAAGGGTTCCACTTGCAGGAGACAAGACATTAAATTCACAGAAATTACAGTAAATCTGTAACATGACTACAAGATGACTGTGCTCCACTAAACAAATGATGATGTTCTGCCTGTCATGAGACTGACTCATGTATCATAAATAGAAAATATTAAAAAAATATCTTCCTTAAACTATAGTCTTTCTTCAGATTTCACTGACAATTACGTTCTGAATTAAGGAGCAAACACTAGGCTAAGTAATAGGTATTATTTACCTATGACAAGCTTATATATTATGAACTTGTATTGGTTTTTGTCTGGGGTAGGATTAATTTCTTTCATAGTATCTGATATGGGGCTGTGATTTATTAGGATGTGAAGTGATAACAGGACTGGCTATACAGAGGTGTTTTAGTCACTGCTGAGCAGTACCTGCACTGAGTCAAATCCTTTTCTGCTCCTCATCCCATCCCACCAACAAGCAGGCTCGGGGTGCACAAGGAGCTAGCGGAGAGACACAGTGATCCCAATGGACGAAAGGGATATGCCATAACTTGAGATGTCATGTTCAATATATAAAGATCAAGGAAGAAAGAGGAAGGGGGGACATTTGGAGTGATGGTGTTTGTCTTCCCAAGTCACTGTTGTTGTGTGATGGAGCCCTGCTCTCCTGGGGATGGTTGACCACCTGTCTGCCCATGGCAGAAGGACGCACGGAATGAATTCCTTGTTTTGCTTTGTTTGTGTTTCCAGCCTTTTTTTAAGCTATTCAACTATCTTTATCTCATCCTATGAGTAGTCTCACTTTTACCCTTCTGGTTTCACTCCCCTAAAACCACCATGGGGCCAGGGAGTGATCAGCTGCATGTAGCCCTGCTGTCAAACCACAATAGGACCATATAAATTAACAAAGCTATGCAAGATATCATCTTTGACCAGCACAATTATGTTTGGTTTTTTGGTGGGGGGTTTTTTTTGGTTGTTTTTTTTTGGTTGTGGTTTTTTGGTTTTTTTTTAATTATTCCCTTGAGGAGTATACAAAAACTGTACCTATGTTGAACATTTCCAGCATGAATAGGTTCTGGTGGAACTCTCCAAGGACAACTAATTCTACCTCCAGGAAGTCGTTTGAAATCAAACTGGCAGCAGATTTTCGGATCCGGACCACAAGTATGAGGAACATCATAGCTATAGAAAGGCATCATATGACAGAGAATATCTGTACTGGATCCCAAATCTGGAATTAAATACATAGAGTATACCTTTAAAACAAACCCTCAGATTTAAAGCCAAAACTAAATTAGTTCCATGTTCTTAATCCAAGAATTGCACTAAAAACATCAAATCAAGACTATTTCTTATTTTCAATATCCATACTTCAAGTCTACATTCATATGCACCTTATAAATAAAGAGGGTAAAAACATAAAGTTAACAAAGATTGGAATGTTCTAATCAAGCACCAGTTGATTGGGAAATATTGGAGCAAAATATTAGGGTTTTTTTACCCAGACAAAACACTTGATTTCCAGAATTTTAGAAGAAACAAAAAAACCCATCTTTTATACTTTGAATCAAAACAACAACTGAAAAATAAAACTGCACAAAACAAAGAAACAAAACAAGCCAAAAGTCAATCACTCTGCATGCACCACCTCATTAACGCATTTGAATTAGTTGAAATGCTCCTTCACCTACACTCCAGTTACACATAGAAGGAAATAAAGTAGTAGGAGGAAGAAAAAAAGTGAAAACAGAAGAATTTTCCACCCCTTTCACTTTTTTTATGTATACTTGCAAGGAAGAAGAGAAAATGGAAGACAAAGCCAATGCACAAATGAAAGCGAAGAAAAAAGAACATAGGAACAATGGCAATAACACTTTAACACCTTTCCCACCTCACAGGTATTCCCATTTCCTTTCTGTTATTCAAAAAAAAAATTTTAAAAAGCAAAAAATTCCTCCAAAAGTTAAGCTAGATGAAAGGTTTTTTTTTTTTTTCATCTGTAAAAATTTCCATAATATTTATTCAAGTTCTCTTCTTATTTTACCTGGGTAAATTAACCAAATAAATTGATATAAATGAAAAACACATACCCCAGTTCTGTCTCCAAAAAAATTCTAATGTCTTTTGTGTCGAGAAATGTTTCTTAATTGAATAATGAACTCTTTGTATAAGCATAGTGGAAATTCCTGCGCGTTTCAGAAGGTAAGCCATTGTTGGTGAATGCCCAAAAGGATCAACTGCCCAACCAGACTTTGGTTTTACTCCTGTTGACAAAAGGAAAAAGGGAAGAAAATTTTAGTTTTCATTCAAAGAAAGCTACAACAGTAATTCACATCAGAGCACTAAAGATAATATTTTCGAGAAGATAGAGTTTTAAGCCTCCTGCAGAACATAACCTGGAATTAACCTGGAATTAACAAACTAGAATTACACAGATAAATGATTAAACAAAAAAACATATCAAATATCTTATGAGCAAAGTATTCTGTCTAACTACACAAAAACCCTTAAAATTAGTACTCCTTGTTGCTGTACTATTTCAAAAGTGCCTCAAACACCTTTACTTGGAAGTATAATGAAACAACTTTTTCACTTTAAGTAGATTACAGATGTTACAACTGAAAAAGAAAACTCAAGGGAAATGAACAGATGTGGATGGATTGATGCTGTAGCTTGTTGAAATTTCACTGTTATTTACATAACTTTTTTTTTTTTTGCTTCAAAATTAGCTTTTCTTTCACTTTATTAGTTTGGTGATCAATAGAATTATGTTGACTAATACTCTCTTCTCACTTAACTTCATCCTAATGAATAAAGAAGCCACATCTAACGTTTGTTTAATTGGTTCTTCAACATAGTTCCTTTGGCACTTTTTACTGTCTTTCAACCAAAAAACCAAACCAACCAAACAAACAAAAAAACAGTGAGGAATGCACTAGCCTTTTATTAGATCTTTCCTCCCCCCATCCAATTATGTCAAGCTGTGTTTACGGACATTGCAATCTAAGAAAAACAGTGAAACAGCTTTCCAAAATAATTTCAGTTAACTGCATGATGTTAACTTATTATTAAAATCACTGTACAAATATTTTCTATATACAAAGGTTTATCTCTGCTTATGGAACTAAAAACAAAAGAAAAAATTACCAAGTGAGCAAAACAGTTCAGCCAGTATAACTGCAGTCACTAATTCCTCAAAACTGCAACAGCAGCTTTTTTATTTTTGGAAGTATGAACAATTCTAACATTACAATCAGTTTAGGTTTTATTACCACCATTGCTACATCTAAATTTCATAATCACTTTTTTTGAAAGCTTTACATAGGAGAGACTAATGAATAAGCTGCAGAATAGAACCAAAGACATGAAAGAAATACAAAATTTTCACTCATTTTAAGGCATTTGTCATGACTTTCAAAAGACTGAAATGACAACTGGAAACTATTTCTGAAACCAGACAAGAGATCTAAAATTCAGCATGAGCTAATGTTACTGTTTTGTTACGCTGATATACTGTGCACATCTCACATTGATCAAGAAAAAATGTTATGACACAAAATTGTTCAAATTCACTTTGTCCAGGAACTTCCATCTGCAACAAACAGAAATTGCAAATACTGGATTCAATCTTACAGCCTCCTATAAATAGTCTGACTTAATGTTTCAGGAAAGCACTCCAGAAATATAATTTAGGAAAAAAAAAAAAAAAAGTATTTTCTAATTGACTTCCTGTATTAACATGGTTACAATTTCAGATCAATATACATACCCAGGTTCCTTTCTAGCCACTGATGTCCTTCTATCAGTTGGTCAATTACAGCAAAATAATGAGAAGAGGCTTCATCAGACATGACCCATCCTCCTGTTACTATTTCAAACTGTCCGTCTTTTATTAACCTGGAAAATATGAAAAGTTTGTTCAGAACATTCCATATAAAAACAGTCTCTTAAAAGTCAATTTCTGTATACCCAGTAGGTATTTACCAGTGAGGTGATGCCAAAATCTAAATTGCTTGTGCTACTTCCATCACTGGAGTACATTCCTTTAATCAAACACGGAATAATGAATGGTTGAACATTGACATTTTAATGCCCCTGTGCAATGAAAACCAGCTCTACTGCATGTGTCATATTAGATCTTGTTTTTAATCAGGAAGAAGGTTATTTCCTGCATTGATGATGAAACTAAAAATGTACGTGCCACAGAACTGAAGGACAATGGAGCAAGATGACTAGATATTGTCCACTTCAAGCACTACTAACATCTCCCCAACTTTGATCTAACGCTCTTTTTGGAGTTTTAGAAACCTGATAGATTTTAGAAGTTTATTGTATCTATAAAGGCTTCACACCATCTCATTCATTAAAACGCCCTCTCGAAACAGATCACAGCATAATCCAGTCTCTCTATTGTCAGTGGACACCATGATCACACTCCCAACATCAGGTTTTCCTTAGAGTTTGAGCACTTACACTGTACATCAGCATATAAATCTTTAATGAACTCGAGGAAGAAATACAGTGAACTTACCAAAACTTAGTCACATGATAGATAATACCCAGAAGAGTAATGAGAAACATACAAAAAAAGAAAATCTCCAGTGCACTTCTCTAAGTCGCAGAGAAGGTTAACCAATTCCTGAGTCCTCTGAGAGAGGATATAGTTCCCTAATGACTATTATTTACTGTTTATTGTGTTACAAGGGATCTTTTTAATGTCAAAAATCCAGCAGCTGTGCTGTAACACTCATGCATGGCACATAAATTTTTACATAAATAGTTTTCTACATAATTCCCCAGATTTCTAGCATTACCTAACCTTTGCAGCTGTGAAGATCTAACAGACTTAATGTATACTGCAAGACATGCATCTTGAATCAAGTCATGAGAAGGAGGGCATCACAAAGATGAGCTAAGAACTGTTGGATCATTCCTTAAAGCAAATTTAAAAATTAAAAAAAAATTTCAAATCCCCACTTTCTGCAAAATCCAAATTAGATCCTTACAAGTTTATCCACGCAGTCTGTTTCCTTGTGTCAACACCCAGGCAAATCTTTTACTTCTAGATTACATTTTGACTTCTGATATTAAAAATAACTAAGAAGAGCAAGGATTTAGAGTATATACTACTTTACCCTTAAAGCTGCTGAACGTTTATTAAAAAACTCACATAAACACACAAAAAATCACATTTCATAATTTTAACATGTTATTAACTGAAGAAAAATTCTAAATAGCTAGCATGAAAAATTATATTTCTTCCATTTCCAATACTTTAATGCGACTTCAAATGAAGTTTTTAATTACAATTCCATTACAGCTTGAATGACATCTTCATGGTTGTACACAGGAACTTTTAGTTAAATTTTTAAGCAACTCAGTAATTTGCCTTCATTTCTCTGAACAGATTTCTATTTTGCAACTGGAAAAAAAAAACAAACGAAGGTCAAAAAATCAGAACTGAAGTAGGTGATTATTCCAGCAATTCTGCATCACAGCTAGTGAAATCTCAAGCTTACAGTGTAGACAAATACAGAAAGTCTCAGAACGTGATCCATGGAAGATAAGATATAGGTCAGTGTCCAAACCTTTTAACAGCATCCTTTTTTTGGCTATCTATTCCGTCCCACCATTTTGCAAAGTAAGAAATCTCAGACCATATAAACTTCCTCCGGTTGTCTTCCTGCAGTTTTATAACCATGTTATTTAAAATATGTTGTGTCTGATCTCTAAAGTAATCATCAAAAGTTTTCAGCCAACCTAAGAAAAAGAAAATACGAAATTTTAGTTGCATTGACCAGCCTTAGAGAACTGCCTTCTCCTCAGTTCCCACAAAAAGTTGGGTGAAGGCTTTTCTTAACAAGCTGAACTTTGTGTGCTGTGGAGAGTTTGAAGCATTAATCATCCCAGGAGTTTCTTTTTACAAAATTTAGACGTTGTTTTCCCTAAATTTATAGATTATGGATTATTAGGCTTTCTACTTTGTAAAATAGAAAGTTTGATCAACAGAACACCTGGACTCAATCACGCATTTTCTTTTTTTTTTTTTCCCCTCTTTAATTTAAGGACAAATTAAGTACTTGAAAAGGGAAATGCAGATATCAGCAAATTGATCTTCCTTGAGTAGTTCCATTAGGTTTCCTTATCTCTCACATCAAGAGGACTGTAGCTTCTCCTAAGGGACCACCTTCTCAGCCCAAAGCCCTATTCACAAAACACAAAGAAATATTGAGAAATAAGCCAGGAATAAAACTCTGATATCCTTAGTTCATTGTGTCAAGAAAAACTTATGAGCTACCCATTTTGGTGGGTCAGACAACAGTCCAAACAACCTGTGTTACAAAAATATCAGGAAAAACTAAGAAGTCACCTGAAAAGAGTATCCAGATCTGGGCAACCGAAAACAAACCTGAAACTCAATGATATGTTAACAGCACTGAACTTTTACGCCTAATTTTTCTTGTATCTTAACACTGCAATTAATTTCATAGGGCTATAAAGATTTACACCTGAGAAACTGAGGCTGTCTTGAATAATAAAAGTGGTTAATATAAGTGTTAGTAAGGCAAAGTTACCAACATTACCAATAATTAATGAAGTATTAGAAAGTAGCATTTAGCCCTGACATGTGCACCCATACACTTTCACATGGGTGGAAAGGGAAGAGAAAAATCTACTCTAGTCACTTTTAATAACACATAAGTGCTGCTCATACTAGGTCTGTAATCACCATATTCAGCAATAAAATACCCTCATCTGGTATTACTTATCACATATTACAAAGCTCCCAAGTCTCAATTCTTAAATTATTTTATGAGAAGTCATTACCAAAATCATCATCCCCAACAGAGCAGCAGATGCTAGAAGTGTCTTTGAACCCCTTGGGCCATAGAAGAGTATCTTTCAAATCCAGCCACTCCTCATCAGACCAGTGATCCAGACCCTTCTCAAAGCTCCGTGGGATGCCAACAGCCTATTATTAGGATATGATCCTACTGGTTTCAGCAGAAAGGAGACAGGTAAGCTCCACACCCCTTTCGAAGGAGAATTAAAAGTTCTTTATATTTCTTTGGATTCACTAAGTGCCTGTACAGAGTTGCTTCTTTCTAGGAAAGTTTTACGGAGGATACAGCCAGAGAGAAAATAAGATACAGATTTCAAGACAGTTCTACAGATAGGCAGATAAAAGTAAATACTATGATTCTTTTCTTTGAATATTTTTACTAAATCCATAGTTTGATATTTTAGCTATCATGACTGGAGAATACAGTATCCCCACATTTCAGTGTTCATTTTCTTTGAAAATGTTAGGTGTGCCCAAATAAAAGCCACCTACGTTCAAACAACCACATCTTCACTCAGATCCACTTCAAACAACAAATTAAATTGTTAGAGTGATATACAGTAGTAAAATTTAATATCACTGAAACTGTGGCTTTCTATAATAACAACCAGTGTCACCAGCTTCTTATGTTCAGTGTATATGTACAAGGACTGTAGCAGTATAATTCACTGCTTTTCAGTAAATTTTACAATAATTTCAAAATAAAAGAACATTTCTCCATTTTATTTATTACACAGTTAACATCCACTTGGGCAGATGAAGTGAAATTACATAGTCATACCTAGATTTCTGTTTAAACTTAGACTTCATGGAAGTTGGAGGCATGCACATAAAGGAAGTGTTATAGTAAAAAACTTCAGATTTACCATTGTCACATCTTTCCAAAGTACACACCTTTAGCACAGGCTAAGGGTTACATATCTATGACAGTCCAAAACATCAAAATAAGAACAGTCTGTATTTGATACAGCAACAATTCAACTGAAGGATGAACACAGAAAATTCATATTACCTTTCAATTTCAAGACTGAAGTTCTACTCTGGTTAATAAATAAGCAGATGTACAACTTGTACCATAATAGTTGGCATTTGAAGTCAATGGTACTTGAATGATACATCTGTTTAACCAGCGTGCTAGACTTAAATCTAACATACTAATAGCATGCTTCAAAAAAAACCCCAAATCTTAACAGAAATGGCAATACATTTCCTAATTCAAGAGCTCCTATATACTCAAAATCTTACAGTTAAAATATTACCTGGGTCATTATGGGAGTGAGGAACAACAAAAACTTGAAGTGGTTCATTGTCCCATTCATTTTCATTGTATGTGATATCAAATCCTTGTTTCCAAACGCCACCATCTGGATTATCAAAAGGAAGAATGTCGTAGACATCCAGCATCTAAAAAAAAAAAATAATCCAGAAATATAAAATATGAATACATAAAAACAGTTCTGCTATTAAAAACTAAAGCTGTTTTCAATGAAAATGGATCAGCTTGTTCATTACAGAGGGAGAGGTAAAGTGCCAAGTGAACAGAAAACTGACAAATGAAAGCAAGTTTCAAGTCACACTAAGACACCCAAGACACAGCTGGCAGGAAGAGGAGCATTTGGCAGGCTCTGTTCTGAGGAAACTGAAATTGATTAGACAAACAGTAGGATTAAAAGCCTTAAAACACAAAAATTATGGCAGCTCACAATGGCATTGGGCAGGAGGGTATGAAGAGGATTACAAAGCACAGCACAGTACTCTGAACAGAAATGCAGAAAAATCAAGAAAACAAGCAGTAAGCAACCATTAAGAAGGAAATAACAGTATGAGAGAGATCAAGTCAAACTCACAAAAGGGTACTGAAAGAAACTACCAAGAAAAAACATTCATAACTAACACCAATTGTTATAACAAATCTCCTTTAATATTTACTTTTCCCCAGTATAATAACTGTACAGGAAGGGACATATTACAATTGTCAACACAAATAAGAAGGTTACAGGTAAATAAAGCAACTCTAGAGTTACTTTAACAAGTTTCTAGGAAATTTAGGGAACACCACAAAGCTTCAAAGAGAGTCTACCAGTGTGAGGCTTTGGTTTTTTTTGGTTTTGGTTGTTTTTTGGTTTTTGGGGTTTTTTTTGTGTGTGTTTTTTGTGTGTGTGTGTGTTTTGGTTTTTTGTTTGTTTGTTATGTTTGGTTGTAGTGGTTTGTTGTTGTTGTTTTGGGGTTTTTTTTTTGTTTTGTTGGGTTTGTTTTGTTTTGTTTTTTGGTGTTTTTTGTTTGTTTGTTTTTTTGGTTTGGTTATGTCTTTTAAGAAAGAAGATATGAGAATGAACTCTGATTGGACAAGCCTTTTCCTGAGATTCTGGTTTAAAAGCTAAACTTTAATTAGTTCTAATCCCATCTTAGAATACAATTGTATACCTGACAAAGTTTCCAGAACTATTTCTTGCCACAAAAAAAGCCTATGTGAGTAATTTACTACTTGAACACGACCAGAGTTAAAACTTTCCAGTGGTGAGCTGGTTTCAGTCCTGGTAGGAAACTAAAAAAAAGCTACAGACATCTGAAACAATCATCTGGCTAAGGAAATTAAGGTCCTGTGATGGTTGACTCTGGCCCCCACCCAGCTGCTCTCTTACTCTTCCTCATCAACAGGACAGGGCACGCAGTAAGATTAAAATATGACGTGTGAAGATAAAAACAGGGAGATCACATACCAATTATCATCACAGAGAAAAGAGACCTGACTTTGGGAACATTAAATTAATTTATTGCCAATTAAAATAGAACTGGATAGTGAGAGGTCACTCCCCATTGTTTCCTCTCAGTCATTCCTTCCTTCTCTCATTTTTAGCCTAGTCCAGCATGAGGTCCCTTCCACAAGCTACAGTACTTCAGGAATTCCTCCAGCGTGGGTCCCCTATGAAAGTCCCTTGTTAAAATATCTACCTGCCCTGTCATGGGGTCCAGGAAAATACTTGCTCCATTGTGGTCTCCCCCACCTGCTCCAGTAACTAGAATAACTTTTCAGCTTCCTTCATCAAGGACCTTGGTGTTCACAGGGTTGTTCCTTCCCTTTTTTTTAACCTTATACCACACTGACACGCAGCGCCTTCCCTCTTCTTAAAACACATTCTCCCAGAGGCAGCACCACCCTTTGCTGATGAAGGGCTTGGCTGTATCCTGTGCTGGGTCTATTTTGGAGCTGACTAAAACAGCTGTGTCTGGCAGAGACACCTGTGAGCCCCTCACTGCCAACACCTGGACATCTGCACCCAGTGCATTAAACCCTCACTTCTACGAAACACTTAAGAGGAATCTATAAAATACACATTCGGCACATACTCTTCACAAACTTCACTCATATTTACAAGAAACATTTCCCGCACTAAAATCAAAATTACATAAGAACACCAATTTTTACCTATACCCACATACAAGGTAAACTCCACTCCTTGTACTTTTCCCTCATAACAACAATAATAAAAGATCTTTGGACATTATTAATTAATGGAAAACACAGGTGCAATACTTGCAGATATGTGTATTCTGTACTGTCATCTCGAAAGGCCCAAATAAGGGTTATGTTGAAGTTAGCCTAATAGCATAGTTTCTAAATACACTGTTTTAGGCTAATTTATATATTATATAAATAATGTATATCATATAATAGATAATACAGATGATACAGATAATTTTATATACATAAATATATATTATATGCTATCAGTACATCTTTTCGAAACATGATAAAATCCGAGTTTGATGAGGAATCATACTTTTTCTCTGCAATGCAACTTTCTGAAGAAAATGTAAGTGCATATTCTGTAAATTTACCAGTTAAAAATGAAATGACCTTAAGACTCAAACTCTTTGGACATTTCAACCATGAGAACATATTTGTTTAAAAAGCAATAATTCATAAAATTCCACACATTCCTATGAGGTTTTCTCATGGATGGAGTCTGAATATAACAAGGAACTTTATGGAGTCTGCAAGACGCCCAATTTTACAGCCCATAATACATACAATTTTCCCCCTAACTTTTACAACCTTACAGTTATCTCAAACCATGCTTATACAACTACAAGCTCAAGAGATGGAAACTGCAATTCAGAAAATAGGTACTGGAATCTTAATCAAGAAGTTGTCTGAAACAACTTCTTCAATGACCTGATGCACCATCTAGAGATTTTCACTGCCTGCCAGGGGTCTGGGTCCTTGATACTTTCGAGGAGCTGCTGAAGCTCATCCAGCTTAATGACTACTATCCCTTGTTCTCCCAAGTGGGTCCCAATGATACTGCCAGAGACAACCCAGACTGCATCAAAGCGGACTGGTGAGTGCTGTGGGTAGTAATCAAGGTCATGCAGGCCCAGGTGGTATCCTCTTCTGTCCCAACAGTGATGGGTACAGCTGTGAGAAGAGAACATTGATAGTATAGTTTAAAAATTGGCCTCAGAGCTGCTGTTTGAAACTTTGTTTTAGAGTTCTGTGATGAGAACCTCTTTGTAGATCTGTGTCTGCTTAGGAGAGATGGGATCCAAACTCACTAAGTGCATAGAGGAACCTTTGCCAGAAGGTGAGTCTTCTCATCTACTCAGCATTTGTGAGACCATGCCTGCTGTACTGTGTGGAGTTCCAAATTTCCCAACACAAGTGACATGGACACACTGGAGACATCCAAATGGGTACAAAGATGATGAAGGAACTGGAACAGCTCTCACAGGAGGAAAGACTAAGAGAGATGAAACAGTTTACCCTAAGGAAGGCTTGGGAGGATCTTATCAATGTAAAGGTGGGGGCAGGTGTTCTCCAGTGGTGCCCAGTGATGGAACCAAAGGCAATGGGCACATACTGAAGCACAGAAGGTTCCTCCTGAACATCAGGACATACTTTTTCCCTGTGAGGGTGACTAAGTAGAGGTTGCCCAGAGAGGCTGCGCAATCTCCATCCTCCAAAAGTCATCTGAACATAATCCTGGGCACCCTGCTATAAGTGACTCTGCTTGAGCTGGGGATTGGACCACATGCCATCCAGAGATCCTTCCCAACCTCAAAAATTCAATCATTTTGTGATTCAAATGTTAACCAGAAGCAGTTAAAAGAAGCCTAGAAAAAAATAAAAAACTTCAACTGTAATAAACTAAAGCCAGATCAGGCTGAAATCCTACATGTATACCAAGACATTCAAAAGACAGAAGTCAAGTCATTTTAATGTATCATACACCACCAGTAGTATGGTCATGTAAGGGATTAATTACAAACTACATCAGCACTCAAACAAGTTACACGACTGCAAGTGAAGAAGTTCCAAGTCCCTAGTCACAGAAAGCAAAAAAGGTTAAACAAAGTATTTAATGGACATATTTTAGTTTCACGTTCTAAGTATATAATACTGATACAGAAAGCAAGGATTTTATGAAAACAGAAGACAGAAATTCAAAAGGGATGTTGCTTGTCTTCATTACGGCTGCTTCACGAGACAGTCATGTTGCCACAAGTTGTTCATTAAAACATATGAAAACTTAGTATCTTTTTTTTTTTTCCCCTATATGGGCTGAATCCTTCTCTCTACTGAGGGACTCAAACTGAATTAATTCAAGTCTTGTGCAAATATCACACTATTTATCCCAGTGAACACTAAATTATTGCACAAAAGAAATAAATGTATAGTTTCTGCCTCTTCACCTTTTTAAAGAGTGATTCACGACTCATTTTTAACAGAAGCAACACTACTCAGCCCAGTGTTAGATGCCTCAGTAGTGGAAAAGGACAAGACAGGAGACACCTTGCTGTATTATTTAAAAGACCTTCCAGCTCAGCACAGCAGCTGTTGAGAATTTGCTCTTCTCTGAGCACAAGTGCCAAACACTTTTTGAACTACTGAACTAAAAAAAAAAATCAAGTCATACTCATATTTAATCAACTGTTCTTCATTTTGTAGGTTTTATTACCTGTCTCCTTTATTTATACTTTGAAAAAAAATATACATTAGTCTTTTATTTTATTTCAATTATAGCATTCTCAAGTCAGTTTTAGTTTCTAGCTCTGTAACTATTTCCTACCTACTTACAAATATCACAAGTAGCAAGTAGACAATTTCTTGATTCATAATTCCTCCATGAAAATCAATTCCTTTCACTGCCCCATGCAAGAATCTTTGGGTCTCACATTTTATGAGAAGAAAATACATTTCTTTGAGAAGCAAATGCTCACAGAGTAAATATTTCTCACTGAAGTATCAAAGTTTATTAACCCTCATTTGAATGCCTTCTGCATTGTGGCAGACTATAAAGAACCTTCATATTCTATTCAGTGAAGATTCTTTTGCCTTCATTCTCTGAAGTTATTTTTTTATCCAAACACTATGTCTCACCTATATTAGCACTTATTACTTTCTAGTCTCTCATACATTCTCTTAAGAGACAAACATGGGAAAAGTAATGTCCAAATCTGAGCTGAAGTTAATGTTTATGAATAGCAGGCACTTAACACTTACAAGCTGGTTTAGAAGTCAAATTTTTTTTTTAATGCTCCAAATAATTATTCAAAATGCCTAAGATAAATTAACTGAGAATCTATAAGGGCTGTCACAGGATTACATACTAAACCTGTATTCAAATACAGTAATTTAGATCAGCTCACTAATGTGGTGTAACAGGAATTCTGCTAAAGTCACAGTCTCAAATTCCATAACTGAAATGAAGGTCAGACTTGCAGGATGAGAAACTGCACAAGAACCTACATTAAAGTAACTTAGTGATGACAGTGGATAGCCTGCTGATACAACACACTAATGCAATGTCACAAAGAACATTAGAGCCCTTCTCCCCTGTGCAAGGAAGAAAACATAGTGCATACAGGGAAACAATACATTTGCTTCTTAAATACATGCAAACAACCTTAAAAGTAAAGAAAATTAGCCAAAAGCAATAGTCACTACAGCCTCCCATTAGATAGGTTGTAGGCACTTTAGTGGGTAGTGGGTGCATGTTCTGACATTCTGCAAACGTGCATTTAAGAAAACCTGTCTTTACTTACCATTCATAAAAAAGTTAACATGTCCAAGAATTTAAAACAACGTATTTTACCTCAAAATTCATGATTCTAATTTACTCAAACTAATTTTTAATGCACGTATAAAAGCACATCACTTAATATAGTAACAGATTGTATGATGAATGACCTGTTAACAATCCACTATGAATTGCATGTATGTAACTGTAGGCCCACATGCTTCACGTGACTTTAGAAAGCCTACTTTCTCTGTAAAAGACATATTAAGGTGGTGCCTACCCCTGAAAAGTTGAAAGGCATTAAGCATGATACATCAGAGGTTACAATTGTTCTAATAGGTGTATTTATTCTTCTGAAGTCCACAGTCTTTCACCTGTAATAGAAATACTTAAAATTCTAAAATGAGATAGCTGGACTTCAAAATTTAATCTTTACTTTAGAGTACTATGAATATTTATAGTACTCCCACAAGACTCACAAAAACAGTACAGATCACAAACTTCAGAGTATTCTCAGTGCTCCTGAATCACTCCATTAAAACTGAATATATAAGAGTCCATGAACTCATAAGCATCACCAGAAAGAAAAATAAATTCCACTTGAAGTGTCTGACTTTTAAAACTTCAACCTCCCCAGTTCATGGCAACCAGTCAACATGGCAAATCTTCCTTCTTTCTGATCAAAGTGCCTGTACAAACTAGAGGCACACAGAAAAGCTGAAACACAGAAATTACATTCAAAAGGAAACACAGGACCCAAGATTTTTTGAAATTATTCATTCTTGAATATTTTTTACCTATCCATCAAGACCCTACACATATATTCCTAAAAAGCAAAAGCTATTTAAATCAAGATTATCCACTATTTATAGTTTATTTTTCATCAGTTTTAGAACAATTTGGAGAAACTGAAAGAGATTCTTGAATTATTTACAAAGAATTGATAGGACAATAATCTGCGTATAGTGACTTTTAATTTTTTGAATTTTAAGAACTTTCAAGCTTTTTCAACTTAGCCCTTCACAATAATTATTATATTTCTAGACTTTTTTTTTTAAAAAAGGTAAAAAGAAACAGTTTCATAATATCTGTTAAACACAAGTCACTTTAACAACTCTACTATGTCTCAGATTAGGAGCTTTATACCAAGATTTTAGCTGTAATTTGACATTTCCAGAAATAAAAGGTAATGACAGCTGGTACTCCAGCACCAAAAGACAGAAAGATGTTTTGCTTACCTGCACACCTGCACCATGACTTCCACTTTTTGAAGCAAACAAACAATCCTCAGAATCAACTGCAAACAAAGCTGAAGCAGAAGGAAAGAGTTCAGAAACAGATCCTTGACTGAAGTTTATAGCCTCTGGATTTTTTTGACCATCCTTTACAGATTCGCTCAGATTGATCACAGAGTCTCGTATGTTTGAAATAATCTCATTATTTTCTGCCAACAAGCGCTCAAGATGATCTATTTTTTCTTGCAATATTGAAAGCTGGCCCTGAAGGAGGGGAGGGGGGGCGAAAAAAAAGAGAAGTTTAAAGTTTAATT
>VXAU01001984.1:442326-454147 GCA_013399695.1 Formicarius rufipectus | reverse complement strand
TTAAAAAAAAAATCTTAATAGCATGTGATCACACAAAAAATTCCAATATATATTTATTTTATATAAAGACAAACTAATAAAGAATTGACCCCACATATGAAACTTTCCCTTTTCAATACAACGGCAAAAGACACATTTTCCTCTATGAACCTGAATTCACAGCATAAGATTAATCAGTGATAAAAAGATATTCTTTAAAGTCACACTCTTTCAAGAAGCAATTATACCTACGTCAACTTCTTTCACATCTGTCATAGGTTTACAAAAATCTGATCTTTTCATTTATCAGAACACTGAACAGAAAGCCAGTTTTCACAAGTTAGTCACATCATGATAGGATTAAGAGGATATAAACAATTTAGGTTTTCCTGTACATGTAAAACAGTATTTCAATTAAGTTTCTTGTCTTCAGTGAGAAAGAAATAAACAGCAGTACTTAATGGAGGTAAAAAAAGATGGCTTAACAGTCTGATCAAAGGAATAATCTGTATAATTGGACCATTACAGACATCAAGAAAATCCTGTAAAAGAGAGATCAAGCTAATAGCATTTCTAGTGAGGACATCATCAATTGCCAAACAACAGGATTTCAGAGATGATTCTAGATTGCACTGCCAGAGGAAGGCTGCAGAACAACATCGGTGTGAACTGAAAGAAGTCACCATATCTCCCAAAGCAACTTGGAATGAGAGCTAGATTCTACACAGCAATTTAACAGCATCTAATCACAGCACTGCTGGATTACAGGAGGAAGCAGAACTGAACAAGATACCTCCAAATGCTACTGCCTCTCATGCAGTAGCCACTCCTTCCAAACTATTTGAGGTACGCTTTTTTTCAGGCATGAATGAGTTAGCTTTAACAGAATCACAAAAGGTGGAAATATTTAACACTATTTTAAGGATATTTCATCTTAACAGTAATTTCTCATGATGACTTTAACATAACAATAGTAGGAAATAATAAGAAACAAAAAAAAATCACTTTCTATCATCAAAGTTATGGTCACACCCCAAAATATGCACTGTATGATTAGACATTTTTGCAAGCAGTTGTTGTTAAAACAAAACCTGCTGCAGATTTGGGCATCTACATTTTAGCATTATATTCAACACAAATAACACTGATTCAGTAGACAGCTACTCTGTGACTTGTGACTTTAATGACTTTTTCCTAACACCAATGCCTTATTTTCTTACAACTGTGGTATAATATTAGAAACAACATCTGTACATGACACTTTTTTCCCTTTTGACAATAATTCACTTGAAAGTATTTGCATTTTCCCTTTCAGCAACCACAGTTTGCAAAGGATTAAGCCTCCTTTCTAAACTGATGTGTACATTCTTTTAATTTCTGTTCACTTTGAGAAGCCTTCAAGAATAAAAAAACCCACTACTTACAAAGGGATAGCAATCAGCCTTTTGGGTTCCAAACTGCCATTTCAGTAATTCTACCTTTAAGATAATTCTACCTTTTAGGATAATTCTATCTTTAATTCTTACTTTTATGAAAGTTCTTTGCAATTTTGCAGACAGTAAGTTTTAGTATTTTTTTTAACATGTTGGTAATGCTGTCCCCTCATTTTGTGGGCTGTGTAAAGAACTGACCTACTGCTTTGTTGTTGTTTTGTTTGTTTGTTTGTTTCTTAGAGTGACACATCCTGAAAACAAAAACAGATTTTAAAATGCAACACAGTCAGACAACCTTTCATCCCCACCCCCCACCCCTCAGAAGACAGACATATATTTGAACAATAGAACCAGAGTAAGATAATTGAGATGTAGGACCAACTTCTAGAATCCTAACAGTTTAAAGATAAATGCTACAAACTTATAAAAGGGATGAAATGAAAACAAGTAATCAATATGCAGATGCTGGGGGGAAAAGAAAAAAAAGAAACTACATACACAAAAAAAAATGAACAGACTGTAGTCCCATGCCCCCTGGTGGCACAAAAGAAACAGCCAGATTGAAATCGTTCAAGTGCTACATTAAAAATACTGTGTGTACATTTCTGCATAAAATTAGTGTTTTCCCTTGCAGTGTCTGTTTAATACACCACTCACTCTAAAAATAGTATATATAAAACAATGCCTGACAGGAGATTTACGGGCTGCCCAACATAAGCTCTGATCTTTAGATTCCTAGGAAACTACAGTACAGTTGCCACCTCTACAAATTATTACTTGCTTCCCTGCATGTAACTGCAGTTCAAAGTTACCAAGTGTGCAGCTAAAACTTTGTTCACACCTATCCTACCACTACAGAAACTGTCCCTACAACTATGAAATCAGATACCTGTTTAAGATTTATATTCTTATTCATCTATATCATAGAAATACTTTACATTTCTTAAATAAAAAAGGAATTTTGTATAGCTTAGCAATAGCCTGTCCACTACCTGGTCATACACTACACCACCAATCTTACTTGTATCATCTAACCAATTATAGCCTCTCCAGAAGAGTAACAGACCTGGGGGAGGGGAGGAGGAAGACAAAATAAAAATTACAAATCTCACCAAATATATGTTCAGATTGATTCTCCCATTGACATATATTGCCAGCCTCTAAAAGACAGATATAAACTTTCCATTTGGAGGTCATACCATATTTCATATCTTTACAAAACCTCTCATTTAACTTACTATACTTTAAACCTTCAAATATCTGTAACAACTTCTACCACTTTCTTTGTAAACCAAGTTCCCTGTTTAAAAATAATGATTTGTTCCCAGATGACCTTCAAACAACGACTTCACATGCTGCTGCACACATCCAGCAATAACCTATAAGCTGCAGGGTTCAAGCCTACCTAGAACACTGAGTTTCAGAAGTCTAATAAAGCACGTTACTTTAAGTTTGGAGGTAGATGATCTGCTATTTGGAGAAAGAAATCCTGACAAAGACCTCCCAATTGGAATTTAACAGAGGCTATTCATAAAGAAAAAGCAGCTATGAGATGCATCATGCCTTTCCTTGAAAGCATTTAAACATGCCACGTGCTAACACAACTTGAATGCAAAACATGAAATAAAAAGCTACAGTTAAGAAGATGTAACTATGACCTCATGCGGTGCTCAGGTTAACAGACAGGCAACCAAATTTTTGAGATCATCAAAATATTTTCAGTTTTTCTTGTGAAATGCCACATTCATGAGAATTAACTTTAAAAAACAAGACACATACTAGAAATGGAAACCAGTCTTCATTCAGTATGAAAACAATGTCAGGAATCCATTGTCAATATGAAAATTTCACATGGAACTAAACTACGCAAAAGTTAGGTCTATTTTCATTACACATTCACCTTTTCACCTTACTAGTTTTTAAATAAATATTGCCTATTCAACAGTAAAAGAATTACAAAGTATGAACTAAACAGGGGAAACATTGTAACTCTCCAAAACAATAAATTTAACACATGAAAATTAATTCAGTTTCAACATTTCTAGAGAAAGGCAACTGACTTACTTCAAATGTCAAGGCCAAACAGTACCAAACACTGAAGTTACTCTAAAGCTCTCTCATCTTATTAATTGCTAGTAACAGATGTTGACTTACTAGTAAACGAGATTACAAGCACATTGCAGGGTACACTAAATAGGTCTAATTAAAAAATAAAACACAGTCCCTTACTAAAATCATACCCCAGTGTTTTGTTTTAAATTAAGCTTTCCACTTTTCCACATATTTGGGGGTGAGCAGGGGTTTATCAGTTTTTGGGGGTGGGCTTTTTGAGTTTGTTTGGGTTGGTTTTTTTTTTTATCTGAGCAGAGATGCACTAATTTTAACTTAACTATTACTGTTTTCTACATAGCTTTATAAATACTGAGTAGCAAAAGCTAGACTAGCTGCACAATTAATAAATGTTAGCCAACCTACCCCTGACTTTTACAGCGGCAAGTCTCCCCAGAAAAGAATGAGTCCTGAACCAAGACTCTGAGAAATGCCTCACTGCAAGGAAAACTGGAGGCACGCTGTCTGAGTGTGTCCTGGTCCAAGAGAACAATACTAAACGATGCTCTGTTGATCTACACACTTGTTTTAATCTAAGGAAATTACATGTAAAGTTATGTGAGTCTCTTGACCTATACAATCAGTTAACAAGTTTATAAATACTTTGGTGTAAGATCCTTTCTTTCACTTCTGTCTTTATATATTGATGAGTGTGCAAACAAGGATTTTTTTACAAAGCAAGAAAGCCAATATTCCTGTTACTTCTCAACAAAGGAAGTATTTCTACAAGTGCAAAGTGCAACAAATCCAATGGTGCTGAAAGCAGCTACAGCTGTATCAGTAGGAAAGTGGCATCACATGGTAACACATGGTTGGACTCAACCAACAAAATATTTCCATGTAAGGGCAGCATAGATCAGCACACCCTAGTCCCATTTGGAACAAAAACTGTCCCCACCTGTTACCTGCCACTACCACCACACGAACCAGCTACATACAGTGCCTTGTGCTTTAGTCAGTCTGAACCCTTCAGTAGTTTTCACGCCCCAAATATTCCAAAGCAGTCTGCTCTCCCACTACCCTCTGCTCATCCTTCTCTGCTTCTGGCACCAGTCTGACCTGCAGAAAGGACTCTCCACAGAGGAGCATTCTGCCACCCAGCACAAGGAGGGAAGCTCAGCAACACAAGGAGAGACCAGGATGTTTTATTCTAGGGAAGTGGGGACTGGACAGTTTCTCCCATCTAAACACTGTATCCTGTAGAAAAGACATTAGCTGCAACTTTCATTTCCTGAGTGAACACTCATTCCTCTAAATGCAGTGGCTTTCAATAGGCTGCTAAAAATCATTTCATCAAAGACAGCTAGCTCAAATAATTGAAGAGGGAGTATGACAGGAGATCTCATAGAAACAGTCTGGCAGAGGAGAAATCCACATGAGAGACTTCTGATGTTACATCAGCTGGAATTTGGTTATTTATATCCAGACTCAGCCAGCAACCACCAAGTGCTTGGTTCAAAACCAGAGCCCATTTTCTTTCTCACCCACTAGAATAAGCGGCAGACCACCAAGGAGCTGCCAGCATCCTGCATAAGAGGCTCTGGTGCACCAAGAATTGCAGTGAAGAAAGCAGAAGACCGCAACAAACAGAGCTCTCCACAGGATGTGGAATTCAAGATAGTTGCCTATACACATTTACACCAGTAAGCACTGAAGAAAGTGGACTCAAAATTACATTTTTTGGCCACACTGAATGACAGTCATCTTAATAGTCTGCTGCAGTAGTCTTGTCAATGACTATATCCAGGTACATCTTTAGAAATCATGTACTAACTTTGCTAAAGTCTTGATATAATCCTCTGAAGAGATGCTAGCACATCAAAATAGTAGGACCATGAAGCATTCACTATCAGAGCACTGTAGAGTGAAGAGAACATACTAAATATAGAATTAAATTGTCACCTCCTGCACAGAAAAAACAAGCAGGTGAAAGTTAAAAATACAACCTGGTGTAGCATGAAAGCTAATACTTGAACACACTCTTTCAGCACGTATTCAGCTTGCAAGATGTGACATAGAACAAAAAGCAAGCATACAGTGCATCAGTTAAAAGGACAGTTCAAGGTCTAAAGACTTTACTGATCTGGGGAGAAGGCTTGTGTGCACTTGGGACAATGAAAAGTACCTAAGCAATCCTGTTAGTAGTTTCCTACCTCTAAAGTACTATTCAAAAGAAGCTCACTTTACAAAGACACTGGAATGCTTCTGAATTAAATAAATACAAAAACCAGAAGTCTGTTGTCTTAAACAATTAGGAAAATTCTGATTCAAAAATGCAACAGCCTGATAAATAGATTATAAGTAGTTGATGGACTTCCACATTTTGCTTTACCAGAGACAGCAATACAGGAATGTTTAATATTTATATATTTGTATTTATACTAGATTTAAGTTTCAAGTAATTATAGATAAATATAAAGTATTCTGTTAGGGACTAGTTTTGAAACAAGCACAGTGATCTGAAGGCAAGGAGAAAGGAAAGGATGATGGAGAGAAATGTAGGGGCATTCAGTTTAATTGACTTTAAACTGAAAAATGTCCAATACTACTGTGGCTGATACATTTCAGGTTCATTTCCTTTTTGATCTCAGCCCCTACCCTATGCCAAATCCTTATTTAAATGGCTAACAGTACAAGACTGAAGCACAGTTTTGCACCATTAAGAGTATGAGCATTTTAATAATGGTTATTTTCATTTGAACAAGTCAAAACTTAAAATAATGTGTTAGAAAAATCTCAAGTAAAAACTAACTAGAAAATCTCTCTCCATTAGTTTATACAGTTATAGTTTATACAGTTAGGCACTGACTGTAGGTAGCAGAAGGAAGTACTCAATTATCGTTAGCATTACTATTCTGTAGAATACATTTTGCTCTTGCACTATATTTAAAGATTGTAATTGAAAGAGGCTATTAGCTTCTGCTTGACTGCTGCTTAGCCAGAACTTTACACAAAATGTGCAAGCAACAAAAACAAATATGCTCTGTGAACATTAGGAAAACAAAGAATTGTTCCTGACCTGTAATTACCTCCACAAAGACGGCTGCTCCTCCTTTGCAATGTACAACAAGCTCAGCAGAATTAATCCTAATTTTTCATTATTTTGCACTCACGATCATTTATGGGACATTCAATGGCTTTAGACTGTGAACTTACTAAGTGTTGTTAATAGGGGTTTGTTTGTTTTTTAAAATCAGCCAACATCTTTCAAATCCAGAAGAACAACAATTCCTTCTCTGGATTTCTTCACTTAACATTCAATCTCCTCTGATGTGAAATTAATAAGAATACTAGTAAAAGTCACTGTGCCCACAATTTTTCAGTGCTCAGGAGTCAGAAAATGACAGCTTCAAAATTATGCGTAACCTTAATTATCATAACATTTTAGAGTAAAATGAACACACACGCTGCTTCCAATACTTCTGGTTAGTTGTTATATAGGTCAGAAAGCACCCAAATGTCATTATGAAAACACACAAATTACCAAGAACATGCTGCATCAAAGTGTATCCATGCAAGCTACTGATTTCAGTTACTTCACTATGGCAAGGCACATAGTAATAGCACAGCTAGAAAAGGTGCTTACAGGGTATCCAGCAGTACTCCAGAATAAAGTTCACAAGGCACCTTTGTTCAACACACAAATCAAAGGACTGCTGGTGTTTCTGCCACGTATTTGGTCCTAATTTCCTACTGTTACTGCTCCACCCTTCTGTGATTCATATTTTGGCCATGGGGTACTACTGTCAAATTACTGGCAAGCTCAGATGAAATAACACTCTGTACTGCAACAATGATCATTTGTGCAATTAATGCTGAAGTGTTTGATACATTGTGTAGATGCATTGAAAGAATGAATCCACTAAAGAAGCTTTAGCAGTACTACCAAGAGCCAGGACACTTAATGCTTTGCTGGCGGGACACTGGAGGTAAACTTAACAAAACACACAAACAGACAAAAACAAGCAAACAACAAACAAAACAACAAAACACACACCAACTGCTTTTACAGGAACTCTACTAGATCACCTCAGTTCGATGCAGCACAATTAGTGAGTCCATAAAAGCTGTTAGCACATGAGATCAGAGTAAGCTTCAAATAACAGTGGTCAAAGAGAAGGTAGGGAAGAAAACACAGAGAGGGCACAGAGAGAGATCTTCTTCAAATAACAATTGCTTCTTCTTCAAGTAACAACTGATTAGCAAAAAGGAAATGGTAAGCATGGAAGTTGCTGAATGTTTGTGCTTTGCCTTTCAACAAAGTTTAAAGAAAAGAAAGATCAAATAAAGCAATCACTTGGTACCAATCCAGTTATCTACCAGAATAATCGCAGGCTTGACTTTCAAAAAATGTATTTCCAGAAACAACTCCACACACAGAAGAAAGATATGTCCCATAAAAGCTAATCCAGGCCAAACATAAGTAGTTAGGGGAAAAAGCTCAAGTTCAAAGCATTACCTATCAGGTAGTGACAGAGTGCTGCAATGTGTTGCTGTTTCACTGTGCTCAGCCATAAAATTAACTAAAAATTACCTTTCATGTCAAAAAGACAATATATTTATGAAGCAAGATGCTCTTACAAATCCTCCAGTTAATTCTGCTTTTTCAGTTGGACTTTTTATGTGTGCCATGCATGTGCCACAGTAAAATCAAAAGAAATATTCCAAAACCTTCTCTACATGAACAGCTTTCATGGACCTGAATGGTTTTCAGGGATCTGCTCTAAGTCAAGGTAAAGTTAGCTGAGAAAACAAGCCATTAGGCTAATGACTTTTTTTTTCTATTTGAGTTCAAAATCCAGAGCAGATCAATATGGGCCTATCAGTATTTGGTACTCTTCTGTATACAGTTACACAAGGTCTTCAATATAAGCTGCTTATGGACTTATACTTTAGACTTGATTTGAATGTAGTTTCCACTTAGCGGTTGTCAATTTGGCCCACAAATCACTTGTAGCTGACACTTGCTGCTCAAGAGATGACACAGGACCAGGCACTACTTTGAACCTTGCTCCACTCTACAGCCACACAAGATTTCTCAGAAAATTCTGTGTTACTGCTGACAAAAACAATACACTCCACCATTTTTTCACTGTATTCCACTAGAAGAATTTTACACAATGATCTGTACTGACAACTGGTACAATAATAACCTAAAAAGGCACCTAAGGCCATTCCCACATCTTGAGCTCATCTCTGTGCAATGGTAACATGGTTCCTAGCCTGAGACAGAGCACAAGGACACAACACATTCTGAGATGTGGCTATGGCTAGGAACAGACTCAGAAAGACAGAGCTTGTAATATGGACATTTTAAGAAAAATATAAGCCTGACAAACAGGCAGGATTCATGAAGATAGATGCCGGAATTACAGAGGAGAGATCAGTAAGTCTGTAAGTCTGATCTCATGTATTATAGGTACATATTCTTCTCCAAATTAACAGGGACTTCCATTCTGTGTCAACATACAGATCTTCTTGTTTTATGATTTAAATGCACCACCAGTGATGACAAGGCCATAAATCACTGTAGCTCAAGTTCTATTACAGTTGCCTCAACGCCACCTTAGCATGGATACGTGCAGAAAAAACCCAGTGCAAAACTGGCTACTGATGCCAGCTTTTGCAACTGAGAAAGACACAATGTCACTGCTGTGTTCCAAGCCTGACCACAGGTTCCCTTCAGCACAGCACTGGAGAGCATTTAAGTACTTGCTTAGAGAGAACATAAGCCATCTGCCTATGGATACTCACCTATCTTGAAATATCCTGCTCAAAATTTATTTCTGCAAGACACTTCTGTTGTCATCCTTGAACAACTACCTGAACTCTCACACTGACAAGCAAGTTCTGTCAGGACAAGTCTTGACTACACTGGCAGCCTGCATTGATAACCCTGAAAGAAGACAGGTTCCCAAGACTGAATATGATGCAAGCTACCTTAGGACCACATCAAGAGAAGGCACCTTGACTGAAAGAAAACAGGGAAATTAAAAAGAAGCAGCAATTCTAGTAATTAGTTTTACTACTGACACTAGGCACCATGACACTTGAAGTGAATGCAGACTAACAGGCACTACCAGCTGAAAAATCCCAACTCTAATCCTGGCAGAAATCAAATGGAATACCCAGACAGCAAATGCTCATAAGATAAACAGGAGGGTCCTTCCAGAAGCAGCAATTTCTTTTCTCTGAGCTTAGTGCAAGCTAGCAATTGGCCAGGAAGAAGGAACTAATCAATATGCAACTTCCGGGACATGAAAGGTGACATGTATGGTAACCAGAAGCGCACAGGGGAGCAGCAAAGCTGAAAAATCAACACACTGCCAGAACCGGAAGAGATATGAAGTAAATCAGACCAACAACATTTGAAGCAAAAAAAAAAAAAATTAAGAAAAAACCCAAAATGCTTACTTCCTCTTTCTAAGCCAAAAAATTATGAATTTTGCCATCAGAAACCAGAATGTCTTCTTAAATTTTTAAACTGCTGCCAGTTTTTCACAAACAAAAACAGCCTGAAGGTTTCACATCTGTGTCTTGTTACTCTTACAGTACTCTGAGCTTTACAACACTGCACTGACACAAAAAACTTTCTGTCATCTGATTAGTTTTGAAGCTCTTTCTGTAGATTGCTTTTCCATTTTTCATCTTCTGCACTTATTTCAAACTGATATTATAAGATTATGAAAGCATTTGACAAGTTTCAGTGGTTTCACAGTTATAACAACATGAAAAATTTCTATCACAGGAGTAGCAAAAGCAAATTACAAAATCATATCAATTTCAACTGTAACTTCCTAGAAGAATAAAGAAGTATGAAAGGAAAAGAACTGTTCACCCAAAGGAAGGACCAGTGATAGGCTGAAGATTCTCCAGTGAGAATCAGAAGCCTCAAAGAAATTTAGACATAGAAAAGCCAAAAGAGTGAGCACTGGCAGACTGTTCTAGAAGACTGAGGGAAGGGAGGAGGATGAAAGGAGAAATGTTTGTCTCTAACTGACTATACCACACAGAAGAAGCCTAAAAACAGATTAAGAATCAAACCCTTGCTCGCAAGACCACGTTACACCTCCAGAATCACATTGTAGGATACACTCAGGAACTTCAACAGCAAGACACTGACAATGGAATACAAAACACGTTTAACAGATCTTTTTTATTCACTCCAGTATTTCAAACTAAAATCTAACAAAAAAAAAAAAAAGAAAAAAAGAAAAACAGTTACCAATGGATGAGCTTTCCAGTTCTATACTTCACCTGGATTAAGCTCAGTTGGTGGAATTAAGTGATCACATTAAGTGATTTCTTTACATAAGATACTGACCATATCACCAAAGCAGCACTTTTACTCAGCTGTTACAAGTGTAACACGTGGCATTACTCGCCTCCTGGAGTTACATTTTCAACTGACACAGCTGCTGTAGCCAGCCTTGTCTTGCTTTCTTCTCCTAAGCTTCTTTCCTGTTCTCTCCGTTCGTGAAAAAACTAGTGGCTGACCTCTGAACTGTAACTTTCGAAATAACAGGAGATCAGATCTGCTTCCTTTCTTTACATTTAAGTCACAGTTTTTAGCTTTACCATATACAAAATGGTATTTAATTACTTTTGCATTAAATGAAACAACTGCAGTTCTAAGAGAGAACTTTTTAAAAAAGCTTTTAGAGTTCTTCTATTCACTTGAAGTCTAACTCCAGTACTAAAATACATTTTCTTTTGTTTTGTGCCCAATAAAAATAAGTACTGTGCAAGTATAAATAGGTTACAATTTAATTTTCTATGATCGGGAGCTTTTTGTCCACTACTATAAGAACACACAGCTATTTACATCCAGCAGTATTCTGCCACTCTGCACAGCATACAATATCCTCTCTGAAATACACATTTCTTGTTACGGGGAAACATTCCTCATTAGAGCAGAACCACGATGCACAGCTTTTAAATCTCTCCCTCACACAGACCACGGAGGACAGTGAAAAACTGCGCCTTTTAACCAAGCGGCGCAGCCAGGTCAGCCGCTTACGGCTCCAAAGTACGGCTGAGCGGAACGGCCAACCCCAGCAAAGTCAGCATTCCCCTAAACCTACCTGTTGTTGCCACAGCCGAGGTCTACCCTCGGCTTCCCCTCTCTCTCTGCCAGCTCCTCTCCGCCCCCACCACCGGCTCCCATAGAGTGCAGCGAGCCCCGCACATGGTTTTTATTTTTGCCCGGGGAGAGCGCCCAGCCGCGGGCGCCGCAGCTCAGCCCCAGCTCGTCCCACCCAGGGTGAGCCCCTCTCACCCCTGCGGGCCGAGTAGGAGAG
>VXAU01001984.1:413001-441631 GCA_013399695.1 Formicarius rufipectus | reverse complement strand
GGACCCGCGGGGAGCCGCGGCCGCCGCCCCTCCGCTCTCGCCGCCGAGGAGGAGGGGGAGCCCCGCTGCCCACCCCCTGTCCGGAGCCGCCTCCTCCTCCTCCTCCCCGCGGCCGCCCGGAGGTGCCGAGCAGCGGTGTGGCCGCTGCCGCCCCGCCGGCCGTCGGTGTGTGGCAGCCTCCGCCGCCGGGAGGAAGCGGGAGCGCTTCCGTGGGGCTCCGCCGTCCCGGCCTTTCTCCGGGGAGAAAGGGAAGGGGGAGTGCGGAATGCGGGGCGACCCCCGCCACCGAGCGATCCGCGTTGTTCAGCAAAACCCCGTCGCGCCTTTCCATAGGGAGCCTGACTGCCCGCTAACAGCGTTAGGCACGTGTGTGAGCCGCTGCCAAGGTCCAGTTTAGGTCAGGTTTTTCAACGTATGAATAGGTATGAGGCTTCATGGAAAGCACCACGTGTTCCTGCAGGAATGGGTCACAGCTGGAACAGGCCGCTTCGGGGCTGGCCGTTCAGGTTGTGCCGCTTCTCCGTTTTGTAGCTTTTAGCTTCTAATTCTTACAGATTTAATCTGCTTGGTTTGAAAATGTTCATGGCTGGTGTCTGCTCCTGGCCAGTATTTCGAGGAAGTACTGGTGTATGCTGGAAACGTGTTCCACCACTGTATGTGCTTTTTTAATGACTTGTTGAGACATACCCCTGTGACATAAAGTCATGGAATCATAGAATAGATTGGGTTGGAAAAGACCTCCAGGATCATTGAGTCCAACCCTTGATCCAACTCCAGTATATTTACCAGATCATGGCACTGAGCGCCACATCCAATCTGTTTAAAATCCTGCAGGGATGGTGAATCTACCACCTCTCTGGGCAGGCCATTCCAGTGCTTGATTACTCTCCCTGTAAAAAATTTCTTTCTAATATCCAACCTAAATTGCCCCTGGCAGAGCTGAAGCCTATACCTCCTTGTCCTATTTCTGGCTGCCTGGGAGAAGAGACTAACCCCCACCTGGCTATAACCCCCTTTCAGGCAGTTGTAGAGAGTCAGGATGTATGTTTTAGCATCACTACTTTATTTTCTTTTTTCATGAAAATCGTCCTCTTCCTTCCAAATAAAAGATGTAATAGAAGACAGAAATGTGGCCAATAAAATTCAGTAGACCTTTGCAGAAGTCAAGGAGCTTATATCATTCCTAAGTTTTTCCATGTTTGGAGCTTCTTCCAGTATCTTACAGAACGTACTCGAGCATTTGATTATTCATAACTTCTCCTTCCATTTCTCCCACTGGACAAGTTGAAGTGTAGGATTCTGTCTTTGAAGGGTGGTACAAGACTGCTGCAATCACTGGGCATGGACATTAAGAACTACTGTGGTTGCCAAAGGGAAGTCCTTCCAAATCATAGCAGTTTGATGCCAGGGCCAGCAAGAGATGCCCAGAGCCTGGAGAGGGATCACAGGGCAGCCAGAGAACACCTGAAGGACAGCACAAAGGAATTCCAAGCATTCCAGCCAGTAAGTTCCTTTGCAACTTAAATGCCTCTATGCAAATAACTGTCTTGTCCTGTTGGAGTGTATGGACCTCCACCTGGGGATAGCATGGATAGCTGACCAAAAGTTTATGGCTCAGGATTAAAAGGAGGGCAGGGACAGGTGACATAATTAATAGTCAAAGATCACCTCTTCCAAGCTCATAAACAAGGCATTCCAACAAGGAGGGACTCAGGCAAAACCACAGGAGGCCTGCATTTGTGGACAAGAAGCAAGGAGGTTCTGGGGAAAAAGAAAGAAAAAAAAGCAAAAAGGAAGCGTACAAATGGTAGAAGCAAGGACAGGTGTTTGGGGAGGAATACAGAGAACTTGTCTGAGAAGCCAGGGACCAGGTTAAGAAGGATGAAGCACTGCTAGTATTAAACTTAGCCAGGGATTTCAAGAGCAAAAAGAAAAGCTCCTGCAGGTACATCAGTGGTAAAACGAAGTGTAGGGTAAATGTGGCCACTCTTCATCGGAAAATGGGGGACATGGGACTTGGCAAAGGCTGAGGTACTTAATTACCTTTTTTCCCCTTGGTCTTTGTTGCCAAGTGCTCCAGCCACACTGCCTGAGTCACAGAGGACAAAGGAAGGCACAGGCAGAATGAATAACCACCCATTGTAGGAGAACATCAGGTTTAGTAACACCCAAGGAAACTGAAGTGCAAGGCCACTGTACCTATTGGGATGTACCTACAGGTCCTGAGGAAACTGGCTGAGGAAATGCCTAAGCCACTACCCATCACATTTGAAAAGTCGTGGTGGTCCAGTGAAACTGGAAAAGGGGAAACAGAAACCTCATTTTTAAAAGGGGAAATGAGGAAAAACCCAGGGAACTGCAGACTGATCAGTCTCACTTCAGTGCTGCACAAGATCATAGAACAGATCCTCCTTAAATGTATGCTAAGGCACGTGGAAAACAAGGAAGTGGTTTGTGGCGGCCAACATGTCTTCATTTAGGGCAAGTTGTGCCTGACAGGTTTGGTGGCCTTCTACGGTGGGGTTACAGCAGTGGCAGATAAGAAAAGAGCAAATGACATCATTTACCTGGACTTGGGCAAAACTTTTGGTACTGCTCCACATGTCATCCTAAACTGGATCAGATGAATGGACTTCTTGGTGAATAAGAAATTGTCTGGATGATCGCACTTAAAGAGTTGTAGCAAATGGTTTCATGCCCAGGCGGAGACCTGGTGGTGTTCATCAGGGATTGGTATTGTCCTGGAGAAAAGAAGGCTTCAGGGAGACCTTACAGAAGCCTTCCAGTACCTACAAAGGGGCTACAGTAGAGCTGGAGATGGACTTACCACAAGGACATGTAGTGATAGGACTAGGGGGGATGGCTTTAGACAAAAGAGAGTACCACACAGGGACATTAGTTATCTGGTGGTTAAGGGAACAGATGTTGTCACAGACAATGAGACCCTGTTCTCCCCTCTGAGGATTTCTGGGTGATATTAAGTCACATGAACTGAAAAACCGCAGAGAGATGATAAGGATTCTTTGCTTTCTGGTTCCTGCTCAAGATACATGTGATCTACATTGCAGAAATAGAGAACCTGTATTTCCTAATCAAAGCAATGAGCTTAGCTGTTTTCTTACAAAGATCTTTTACACATAAAACTGTAATGTTTTATTGAGCTGTGATTTCTTTATACCGTAAGGAAATTAACAATTCTACTGTCAGTTCACTGTTTCAGTGAGATATATATATATATGGAGTAGCATGAAACCTCACAACTTATGATTACAGTAAAACCGTATATTGAATCATAATAATTTCATTGATAGCAGTCTGAATAAACCAGAGGTCAAGTGAGAAGTAGTACCTGGTCTTATGCTTTATTATAATGTATATTTGCCTGACGGGGCCAGCTCAGGGTACTTTTATAAGTTTGTCACAATCTACAAATTGACATGTTGATGTTGGTTTCTCTGTGTTTGATTTTGCAACTCTTCCTGCCCTTGTGGTTGGAGAATTTCTTTAGGCAAGTCTTAGATATTTTTACCTGTTGAGAAAGTTGTTGTGTTAGGGACACTGTAGAATTCTAATCCTTAATAAAATGTATCTTATGTAGAATAAGAGACTCAGTTTATGTGGTTTAAGGCTGATACTTGTAGTCTGTCATCAATAAATCTGTCATGGGTGCTATCAAAGACAAGAACTACGTGTTTCCAGTTCTGGTTTGGCTATTTTGGTATTGCAAGTGTATCATCATGATATAAAATCATTATTGTTGGATTGGACAATAAATTGAAACTATAACTAGCCTCAGAAATTTTGAAGAAACACAGAAATTTAGCAAGCTGGGCATTTCATCTCCAAGAAACTGATTTTTATCATTTGCTTCATTCAAAGGCTTATAAAGCTTATAAATTAACACCCATCCTTTGTAGTAACAGTTGCAATATAACAAAGGGAGACAGTTTCTTAAATCCACAATGGACTGCCTTTGGTGGGTAGTTACATTTCTGAGTATGGTGCAAAGGACTAGAACATTTTTAGCTTGCTTAAGATATTTGCTATTGGAAATGGAACTCAGTGTTCTCATTACACATTCAAAAACGGCCTTTTTTTTTTTTGGTGGTGGGGGGGGTGGTTTTTAATAGTACCAAGCCAACAGAGGTAATAGTGCATGCATGTGTATATATATATATATATGTGTGTGTGTGTGTGTTGTACTGTGATGAGGAGAACCTGCAAGGTGTAATAATTATGAATAGTGCACTCTGGTGTACAGCTACCAGTGCATAAGTGAGAAGAATAGACCTTTAGCATAATCCTTCATAGAATCTTAGATTTGCTGGAGTTAGAAAATGCCTCTAAGACCATCAAGTCAAATCATTAACCCAGCATCACCATGTTCACGACTAAACCAGGTGCCACATCTACAGGCCTTTTGAATACTTTCATAGATGGCAATTCCACCACCTCCCTGGGTAGCCTGTTCCAATGCTATTATCCCTCATATCCAACCTTTACCTCCCATGACATGAATTGAGGCTGTTTTCTCTTGTCCTTACATTTGCTTCCACGGAAAAAAAAACTGACCCCCACCTGGCTACACCTTTCTCTCAGGTGGAGAGCAGTAAGGTCCCTCTGGAATCCCCTTTTCTTCAAGCTGAGCACCCCCAGCAAACTCAGTGGCTCCTCATAAGACTTGTGCTCCAGACTCTTCATCAGCTTCATTACCTTTTGCAGGATCTTTCCTGCACTACTTTGCTTTTTTCACCAATGCTAAGCATATGTATTAGGAATTAGATTTGGTACAAATGTTCAAAGGGAGGAACAATTCTTACTTTCATTTTGTTAAGAAATTTAGCTTGTCTGAATATACACTCCTTTTTTGTTTTCTGCTTCAGTAGCTTTTGAAGTTCTGGATGCAAGAACCTACATTTGACAAAGATGTAATATTAAAACCACTTAATTTTTATGTTTCTTCAATGTCAGATCAATCACTTCTATTTAAATACAAATGAAAAATCAACTAGGAAATGATTTAGCAGTGCCTCATTGCCTGCTATTAGTATCGTGCTGCAGTACTTGCCACTTTTGCATTTATTGAAGGTGTAAGGCTCCAGACTGCAAAAATCAATCCACTTGCCAAGCAGTCAGGTCATTCTTCTCTAAAATATTAGTAACTAGAGAAGGAAAATAAGACATTGCTTTCACCTCCATTGAATTTACTTACTTGTTCTTTGTATATAACTTAATGTTAAATGTTCATGGCTTAAGAATTAGACTGCATTGACTTAAATTTTTAGAGCCAAATTGCTGCAGTAAGTTGATCTATATAAGGTACTTATACATGTGTATATATATACATATATATGTGTATGTATAGTCTCTTACATGCTGAACTTGCCTCCAGCTGCTTTTGGAGTGCATTGTTTTAAACATATGTTTGCAGTTTATGTCTTTATTTAACAATACGTCATTTAGAGAGGGAAAACTGTTGTGGTGCTTATCTTTTAAAATCAGAATGTTGAAGCCATATGTATGCAGAAAACAAATGTAGAAGCTGGCAATTGATTGCTTCTCTTCTGTTGTCCTGGTAGGCTGAGTAAGTAACTATAAATCTATTACAGGTTGCACTAACCTGCGAAAGCAGAGAATAAAAGAGTGCAGATACATATCAACTAAGATACACAAATTTCTCTTTTAACAAATGTCTCTTTGAAACCCATGGAAGACTTTTTGTTTGTCTGTAAACAACAGTGCTAACCATTCTTACTAGTGTGTTGAGAAGTGTATGATCCCTCTTGCCAGGTGCTGTCTGACACCCTTTTCCAAGCTTTTTCGTGAACCTTATGTCTTAACCTGTATAAAGGATGTTTTTCTCAACCACTAAATTAATTTTTGCTAGTGGATGGCCAATTTGCCCACTAACTGGACAAATTTGAACCACACGATCCTGTCTAAGCTGTAGATGGGCTGAGTCAAAACAGCTGGATTCTAATGGGCAAAGAGCTTTCCAACAAATGTTAATTTAATGAGTATGGCATGACAAATATTGGAAAGATTCTAGAAGTAAGGTGTGCCAAGTCACATGTTACAACTGGCTGAATGTGTGTTATGAAAGCTTCCTGGAGTTATTAGAGACTAATAATATGCCATTCTTTAACAAGGAATGATCAAATCAAAATGTTAAATATCAAACAAAACCAGAAAAATGTTATTTGTCAAGGCTGTTCATTCATGATGAAGCTAGCCATTATGCAGTGTATTTTTACAAAGCAAAACTATGCCTCTTTACTGAATACTATTGGATATATAGGTTTTATTTGTATAATCAGTCATATTTTTAATATGTGGACATTCCCTTAAAAAATTAGAATTAGTACACATGGGAAAATGAACAATGTATCAGCTATACATGAATTTTGTTCTCAAAATAAAAGCTGTTTCAGCACAAAGCACAGATGAAGCACAAAGAATCTTCTACTGTAAACAGTGAAGCACTGTTTTTAAAAGTAGTGCACAGGCTGAGCTAAAGAAAGAAAGTCTGAACATCGTGGAGAAGAAATTCTGGGGGCCTGTTCCAGACTCATTCGGTTCTCAAGAAACACAGTGATCAGAGCTACTATGTAATACCAGAGATACATCTCTGAATCATAGTCAGTTTTCTGCATCTCCAAGTATCCCAAATGTACTAAGTTCCCTCTCTAGAAAACATAACAGGAAAAAAGTATGTAATTAAAGAATATAGTATTATCCTGATTATTCTCACAATTATGCACAACTGTGAAACCATTCTAGGAACTGCAAATACTTAAGTACAGACATAGTGTAAGGGGAGTAAAGCAACAACTAATGAATAAAGTTCTGCATTAGTAGTATCAAATCAAAGAGCAATGTCTCAGGTATGTTGTAAGAAGTTCACTAGAAATATCAGTTTATATTTTTTAATTAACTAATACTGATGAATATTAAAAAGGAAACAGTTACAAAAATATTCATCAGGGCAGCAAATATTTCACTTCTGAAAAAGAGCTGTTACAAGTATAAATTTTTACTTTCTACTTCAGAAAGTCTATTTTATCATTTTAAGTCTAGTAACAGAAATAAATGTCAACCAAAATTACCTTATGGTTTGCTGTGATATGATACATTTGTTTAAAATACAATCTCAATTATCTGACTTAATCTCTAAAGTACAAACATTTGATCCATTGTCAGTCACCTGTACTCATGTAAAGATTAAATGTATTAGAGACATGTTTCGCTCTTTTTGAACATTTTCCTGGGGCCAAAAAAAAAGTAATTATTGTGGAAGTTCACTGGTGCTTTTGTGCATGTTTTGAACCCACCAGTTTTAAACCATGTGCTATAAAGAAGAGCCTGAGCATTTCCACAACTCTCTCTCACATAATACAGCAATGGCCTAAAGAGCCAAGTTGGCCCAGAACTGCATTTAATAGTGAATATTATACTTTATTGTGAAGTGGTGCCTTGGAATGCATGTAAGTTTATGGGAAAGTGTTGTTTCACATCCCACCTTAATAGAAAATAACTGTTAATTTTTATGGAAGGTCTAGGTTTTTGTTTGTAGGGATAATTCTCTGTAACTTCAAATGTAAACAGCCCTAAGAATATATTGAATATTTCTAATGTTTGGGTACAAACTAATTAAATCACAACATTTATTTACAAACTTGCTTTTTGTGGAATAACGTTGACAGCATGGAACAAATTTTGTGTGTCTATTGTTGCTTTCTGCCTATTGAAAATAAACCTTCAAGTTGCAGGAAAAAAAAGTATGGTGTATTTTCAGATGGTATTGTGGTTCTTATCTTTTTTGTTTGATCTCTTTTCAGTTAAAATGAAAATTACAATGTGAAAACTATACAAATCAACTTTAGCTTTTGAGAAATACCTCTTTCTTTTTGTTGATACAGTTGACTATATGCAGAAAGTTTGTTAAAAAATTGTCATTAACATCTGAGGTCTCTACAAGACAAAAAAAAAAAAACAAAAACAAAAACAAAAAAATTTTGTAGGCAGCTCAACTCTAATAACTACAGAGCAGACAAACAAAAACAGAGAACTAACAAACAACACAGGAGTGCAGATTCAATTGCTTATATTTCTTCAGACCAATCGAATCATTTTTGCCTTCCTAAGTTACCTGAAAAATTCCCTAAAATGTCCAGCTTTTATGATGCCCACATATGTATCTCATAAATGTGCTAAAGATTAATTATAACTAAACAATGCTAACGATATTACACTAAGCATAGTCATGAACAGCATGTTCTTATGTTCCTCCAGTTCCCCGTATAGAAGAGAAGTGCTTTCCACACTGCATGGCTGCTGCTCTGGGCTGTTTGGGTTTGAAGGAGGTATTGGCAGCCTTATTGCTCCTTAGGTGGTTGATAATTCAACAGAAACCTTTGCAGTAAATGTGTATGTGTGTGCATTTGTGTGTGCACTATGAAGCAGTGAACACCTGAAGAAAAATAATACAGAAAAAGACCCAAACTAAACCAAACACAAAACCCCCAAACAACAACAAAAACCAAAACCAACTTTAACAAGACCAGAATACTGTTACAGTTTAGAAAACAGAAAGAATGTCCATTACCTTGTGAAATACCTTGCAACTTCCTTCCAGCAGCCCATTTTTGAGTTTAACCTGATTTGTTACATCCCCCGCTCTGTCAGCAAGGAGATAGATGACCTGCTAGGGGCTACTGGGCAGCAGTACCCCCGGGCAAGAACTCTGTGGGATGCTGAAGTGTTACCTTAAGAAACAAAACCAAAACCAACAACGTCTTTACAAGCTGGAACATGTTGCAACAGCTCATATGATCATTGCAGTACATGACCTACATTTTAGGAAGGCATAATACTTGGTTGCATTGATTCACTACCTCATGTCACAGTTTAGAAAGAAAAACAAAGGAAAATTCTAGCATTATTTATACAGTTCTGGTGAATATGTCCCCACCATTCCTGTGGAAGTATTTTGTAACGTGATGTCCCACAGTTACAGCATTTTTAGGGTTTAATTTGAAAGCAAAAAAGGAAAGGCAGAAGGAAAAGGAACAGCTATTCTGTTGACAGCTGAAGAAGTAAGGCTTAGCTTCCTATCATTTTGCTCCTTCTTCTTTGATTTGCAGTAATTTAATAAAGGACAGGCACCAGTTTTCACAACAGTGGCATTTATTAGCCTATTTTACCCTTAGGAAAAATAGGTTTAAATAAGCTAACTAATAATGTTAAGCTAACTGTGAAACTTCTCCATCAGAAGGGCATTAATCAGATATCTGTCTTCTACCTGATTGCCCATTTTTATTAATTCTGCAAGACTGCAATGTATTTATCATTGTTTTCCTGTAATATCTGGTTGATATTTGCTAGTGATTTTAAAAGTTGTAGAAGAGAGAGGACACACAAGTGTTTTTGTTACTAAATTTTGGTTTCCCTCATTAAATAAGGAACAGTGCTGAGATTCTTGAGAAAATACTGTCCTCTGTCATGTAAAGATTTAATAAGTGTAATGTCCTTCACCGCCACAGCACAGAAGACTGGAGGCAAGTACTAACAGAAGTGTATGCAATCAAGTGCTGCGACTATTCTCAAGTGGTCCTCAGACTATTATCAAATGTCATTAAGCAGGAATCACTAAGTAGTTATGATAACATCCTGACATTGTATCTCTGCTTTTCTGTTGGTGATGCTGTCTTTCTTCAGTAAGTGATTAACTACCTCCTCAGCCTGTTCGTTTCTTTCTCTCTGCTGTGAGGAAAAATCTGTGAATGATGAGGAGAAAGTTGTCTCCCATTCCCCTCTCTGTTGGAGGCAACAAGGAGGGGACAGACTTCTATAGCTTTTTTCTCTGCAGCATGCTAACTTCATCACAAGCAATCACATACTTGCCAATATGACCATGTCTGCTCCATGACCACATGCCAGTGAACCACAAGATTCGGTTGGCACTCTGTGAGGTGATGACAAGTAACACAGATGTCTGATCAGCTCACAGAACTTCACATTGCATCGTTTTATTCTTTGCATTTGTAATAAGTGGGTATAATTTGCCTACTCATTCTTGCCATCACGGAAGGAAACCACTCAAGTCTCTTCATTGAAGTCACATGCTGCAAGTATGAATCTTTGACTTTGTAATTATTAGGCCCAAGATCTGGCTTTCATAAAGGAAATCAGTTTTGAGGATTTTGTGTTGGTTTTGTGTTTCATAGCTTTGTTTGTTTTATTGCTAGAACACCCTAGCAGAAATTGTGAAGCTTGCTAAAGAGGCAGAGACGACAAAGCTTGTCCTTTAGAGTGTGCAACAAGTGAAAAGGAGCAGATGAGCATGAATATATAGAGCAAGTACACTAGAACCTCAAGGGGGGTTCACTCAGTGATAGAAATTTAAAATGATTAAGCATGTACTTAGAGATTTTCCATAAAGGAAAGTAAATTAAGACATTTTCATGGGTAGCTTGTCTGGTGCTTTAATTCCAGTATGCTCATAGAAGAGCATGTCTTGTATGGCAAAGGTCTTGAACGCCCTACCAGTGTGCACTGGTAAACAAGATTTCAGATCAGGCAAGTGCTGGAAAATAGTGGTTTGTGCTATGGTTCTCGTGGTTCATGCCTGCTGTACTTTCAGGAAACCTTGAAATCCCTTCTGCCCTTCAGGTGAAGCTTTATTTTGATGTGTATCAACTACGTAAGGAATAATTGAAACTATATACCAATAATGAGACAGTGTACCTTCATCAAGTTTTACAATACTTGCAAGCTTGAAGGAGAATTGGAAGGTATTGGTGGTTCGTGACAGAATTGCAGATTAAGATAATATCACACTTCCGCACTTGAACTGTCCACCGTAAGCACTGAGGCTGAGTTATGGAGTTCTGTGGAGTACTTTTGTGCTTCCAGTTACAGGAAAATTGTGCATGTTATGAACTGTGGCTGTTGCTTTGTATTTAATGTGCAACTTATAGATGTCCTATAAACTAAAATAATCCTCTTTGCCATCGATCATATTCTTTGATGCCAAGAAGATGAACACATAACTTGATAAAAGTATATGATAATATAATTTTCTAAATAATGACAATATAAATAATGAATGTATTTTTTCTCCTTTTTGTGTGTTTTCTTAGATACAAATTGCATGGCAGAGTGTTCACTTATTAACATGAGTATTTTTAGTATGTATAATCAGAGATAATTCTAGAATTTAACTTTGGGTTTAAATCAAGTTCCTTGTTAGGATTTAAAGTAGTTTTAAACTGTTACTTCAGATACAGAGACACTAAATGAGAAGGTAAACATTGAAAACTACCATAGTTACTAAATCAAGTGACATTAGTTTCTGGCTTAGAAATCATAAATGATCTGTTACTATCATTTACTTAATAGTATAACAGTATTCCTATAGGAAGGAAAGGGGGTAGCTTGTGATATTAGCCGAATATTTTTCAAATTCGGGACAATGGAGAATAGTAAGTCTGGAATGAGAATCAGTTAGTGGTTTTGAAGTTCTTATCATCTAGCAGGAAGAACCCCTCTTTTTACTGTAATCACAAGAGTTAGATATACTGCCCTACAAAAAGTTTCTTAGATGAGAAAGTAGAGCTTTATTCCAAAAATGGTTTCACTCTAAAGTTGAGGCACCAAATCTTTGGCTAAATAATGTGTTTCTCAACAGAAAATTCTCATTCCCTTTATTTTAAGACAAATTGCTTTCTTTTTGGATGTTTTATTTCTACCAATGCTAATGCTAACCAGTATATTAGCTGATATTTAAGGTCTAGCCTTTCCACCTTCACATAATTTCAAAAGAATGATAACTAAAATTTAATGAATCACAGATCACACATGGTAGGAATTCAGGCCCATAACAGTACAGTTTCAGTTTGCCTTGTTTGTCACTAATGCTAACAGAGTTAGTCTTACTGTTTGCACAAGTCCTGAACTCGCATCACATGTCTTGTGCTGCAGCATTTGAGTTCATGGTGGTGTGTGGTCAGTGCAATCAGGCAACCAGTGAAACTGATACCTAAGGAAACACAAAATAATTTGTTCTGAGCCAGCTGGGTTCCTGAATCCAACTGTCCTTTGACTGCAGAAATACTTGTGGTGGCAGAAGCAAGAGAACACAGGTTTATATTAGTTCAAGATGAATGTTATAACAGTACCTTTTCTGTAATGCAGCTTAACTGGCAAATGAAGGTACAGTTACTTACAGTTTACATCCAGGGATGCAGTGCTCTGATTTTCAGGTGTGTCTGCATTGTGTGTAACAAGCATGCAATACTAAAATTCATTTCTGGGCCCTGGATTGGTTTGGATGCTAGTGACTAATGAAAAATCTGGAATAATTCTGTTCTTTGGATATATACTGTGTCTGCAGAGCTAGTATATTCTTTAGGCAGTTTAAACCTTTTGGAAAAACTTTTTCAGGAGAAAAGAAGAAAGCAATGTGAATTTCGAATTCAAACTGTCATAGTGGATAAACATAGCATTTTTTTCTGGAGATGTATAATTTCTTTGAAAGAAAAACAATACATTGGAAAGCATGAAGAATAAATTGAAGGAAGATGAGTATTATATTGGACAACAGAATTGTTCTGAACACTCAGGGTTGTTTCACTCTTACAGTTTATAAATCATCTAACTATCCAAAAAGTATAGAACTTAGTGAAACTGAACTAAACTAGGTAATCTGTCTTAAAACAACTTGAATTCTGTAATGGAAATAATAAATCAAAACACATTTGTAAACCACAAAATTCTGGCAGAAGAAATAGAGACAGATTATTTCTCTTTTCAAATAGATGTTGAAAGGGCAGTTCCAAAGCTTGACCCCAGAACAGATGCCTGAAAAGCTGTGAATAATATTTGTTCTGCAACTATCCAGCTTGCAACAGAGATAAGTTTGATAATCTTAACAAAACTTTTCTGTTTCCACTGTTCTTAATGGTCTCTCACAGTAAAAGACTAAAATTCTGAAATTGTATTTCTGCTACCTGTTATAAGGGCTTACATAAAACCTCAACAGAAGGTGCATGGAGCAGTCATCTTTAATTTATTGAATGAAAGAAGCTATTAAACTCTTTATATTAAGAAAAAAGGGAAAAAAACCCAGCTTAACAATAATAACAGGTCAAAACTTTAAGTACCATCTAAAAGTCTGTTCAAAGCCTCATACTGCCTTATTTGCCTCCTTTTAGTACTCTAATTAGTGAACAGCCACCAAAATACTAGTCTTTCTTCAAGAGAAGGAAAAAAATTAAAACAGAAAACTTTTGAGGCAGATTTGATTAGAGATTGAATAGAGCTATGACAAAGCAATTTTCAATTGTTTGATTACTCCCATCTTCTGAAAAAAATTATTGTGCATTCCTTATTAGTAGATTCTATCATCTTCTTGACTTTTTTTTTTTTTTTTAATTAATGGAAGGCTTTGCTGTGATTCAAAAATGAAACATTAAAAAACCAAAGGTGATATAATTCTTATACAACTTTCTAGCTAAAATATTATTTTTCATTTAAAAACACTTCAGGAATAGATGTATTTATAGTCTGGTAAAATAAACTTACTCTTCACTTACTGAAAGAATTTCACATGCATATAGAAATATTTAAATATGTATTTGCAGATGTTAGCAAAGATAAAATAAAAGAATGTATACTTCAATGACTATTTACAATTAAAAAAACAATGCGTTCGAATACAACTATAACTTTGTTTGTATAACTTTGCAATTACTTTTTTTTATGCTGATAATGGCAAGTGTAGCAGAAAGGGATGTCAACAAGCTGGAAAACAAAGTCTAAATAGATAAGTAGATTAGCAGTAGTTTTTTAAATAATTATTGTTACTGAGTGGGGGTTCTTTCTATATCACTATTAGTATAGATATGTCTATTTTTACTAAGACTAGATGTCACAGTTATGTTACATTTCCACAATTAATTATTTTAAATGTGAAATCCTACAGCTTGTCTATGATCGAAACAAAGCAAAACCAACTATTTACTCATCATGGTTGGCACTCTTGCTCAGAACCTCAGCAGAATTAAAGATTATGGAATCTAAATTATATTTCCCAGTGTTTACCATTGGCCTGGTCATTGCTACAAAGGCTTATTAGTGCCACTTGCCTTCTTTGATCGCAATCTGTCTATACGCTTATAGTTTTCTACATAATTGTCATGCCTTCACCAGTGAATATAAACCTGTTCCTCTAACAAAATAAGATCTCTGTTAGTATATTTCCATTTATGCAGTGCCTAAGCAGACAAAGAATGATATCACAGTTTAAACAGCTCCCCCAAAGCAAACCAACGATGCAGCTGTTCCAGCAGAAGAAACTTTACTCATTCCAATGTTTTAACTCTTCTTCACGAAGCAAAGCATGGTGGGCAGCCTGGCTGTCAAATCACAGCACATCTCTCTGAGAAGGAACCCTACTCTGCCTCACTTTTGTGCTGTTATATGCTGTTGGTAAAATCTTCTATTTCCTTAAAACATTGATATACACATATTGTATGAACAATAGTGTGGATGTTTTTGTTAGAGGCAGGGACACCCAGAGCTACAGCAGAGCAGGGTGTATGATAAAGAGAAATTAAATGCACCAGATTTTCCAAGATTACACAGCACAAATACAAGCCTGAGTATTCTTATCCAGATATGATTTTTCAGCCATCACTAACATATTAAACTGGAAAGCTGATACCTTCGTAATAGCAACAACGGAGAGCAATCAGATCTGAACTGAGACAGGCCCTAAAACGTTGCCTGTGGGAGAAAAAGCTGTAAATGCAAATTATGTTGAGATCAAGAGCTAAATGCTTGGAAATGTGACTGGATACAGTAAGAAAAAGAATAGGAATAGAAGTGATGCAGAAGTGGCTGCTTCATGAATATAGACAGCTTATTTTCTCCAAAATCCTTTCTACACCTTCTCAAAATGATAGCTGCATGTACTTTTTTACTTGAACCTGGACATTTATTTTCATGATAACATGGTGCTTGATAGCAGTCAAGAAAGAGACATATTTTGCAGAGATGTTTGCTAAGTAGTTGTGCTGTGTTACACTGTGAAACTGAGTGGGAAAGACTGATCTTTAGTACTCAAAGAGATCTCGCATCGTTCATCGCAAAAGACTTAAGTGTCAAGAGTGCACTATTGATCAAAATATCAGCAGGCTTGCTGCAGAGCAACCCCCTGACGATACAGACAAAAAATTACTCCTGTCCATGTAATGTAAATTTCTTTGTCAGATTTTCAGTCTTCCTAGAAGTATACCTATAATCTCACTCTGGTGGAAAATAATAGGAACTTCTATGAATAAACTTAACTGTCAGTTGCAATTATGCTCTGTGTGGACTATTGAATGTCAGACAGCATTCTGGCAGAAGCCAGTCTCCTACATCTTGATAACCTGACCAGATAATGGCTAGCCTTTAAGCCTAAATGACTGATAGGTATCCATGCTGGTTCCACTGCTTCTGTGTTATTCAGTGTGCTTGCTACCTTTACACCAGAAGCATAAGCACAGCAGCCCCCGTCCTGGGGCCAGGTGCTGACCAGTTATGACTTCTGCACTCTCCACTCTTCAGCCTTACTCACACCTGCCCTACAAGCTGTCTCAGGATCTGCCTTGCAGTATTGAACTGGTAGGATTAATGGCAGCGAAACTGTGTCCTCCTGCCTTGCTTTTGGTTGAGTTTTTACTGCTTGATCTTGATCTTTTGTGATTACAGTCCTTACTTCCACTCCTTGCATTAGCCTAGTCAGAGCAATTCTCATGACAGTCTGCTTTTTACGNAAAAAAAAAAAGAGAGAAAGTATTTTCCTTGTATTAAGACACACAGATATGCTGAAATTTTCCAAAGCAATTATTCCTTTTCACGCTGCTTGATTTCATGTTCTGTCAAACCACCCTTTTAAATCTTACTGTGGCCACATAGCAAAATATTGGCAAATCTCAGATTGCTTGAAGTCAGCAGGCAAATTGAACATCTTACTATCAGCCTTGGAGCTAGAATGGCTCACAAATGCTATGAAATGCAATCATGCCCAAATAGCATGAGGGGTATTTTCTCTAATAACAACTGTACTAGGCATAAGGCATTTTTAGCCTTCCTTCTGTCTTCCAAAGATGCATGGCACAACCTGCATTGAGTTAGGTGACAGTTAACTCTGAAAATGCTGATTGTCATTCTGCAAGTGGAGAAGTAGCTCTCACCCTCTCCATATATATGAGATACTTTCACTGATTAATTCAGTGTTCATATTATTAGCAGCAAGATATGTTAAGAAAGAAAAACAGCAGTAAAAAGAATAAAAACAGATGCATTTTTTGGAATTTTGCCTGAGTACTCTGGCAGATTTTGTGATACTGAGCTGTAAAAAATACCAAGCCTAAAATACAGAGGAAAGACAATCCACAGGGTACTGCATCACACGATCTCCTAGGAGATACAAGGATGCCTTCACCCAAAGCCATGTTTCTTTTACTATAGTCTTTTCCTACCCAAACTTGGTTAATCTGGGAAAGGCAGCCAGCACTGATTGCACCTCATCAGAAGACCTATGTGTTTCACTGTGCCTGCTGATAAAACCTCCTAGACAGTAAACAAGCATTTCTTAGACTGAAGTAGATGGATTATATGATCCAAGCAGCACTGGAAAATGAAACCTTTCTAGGAAAAAGAACATGATTTTTCTATATTCTTTCCATTTTTCAGCAGCATTAAAAATCAGTTGAAAGAAGAGGAAGGATGAGACTGATAAGTTATTGTTAATATTCCTTGGGAGCAAGACAGTCAAATCACACCATCTGATGAACATAAACAGTTGGTGAGTTTGCCTTGGTAAAAATCCTTCTGCTAGAAACAAACTTATTTATCTATTTACTCAGTGTCTAAGGAAGCTTCTAAAGAGGTATGCATTAACATAACTGTCTTTCTAAAAGGTTACTGTTTTGAATCAGCAAAAGTGCTATTTGAGGAAGTAAGAAAGAATGTACTATCATTTAAGGTTTGAAGAATCTGTGGAAAGAGATGAGACTTTATCACATCTGTGCTCAGAGACAAATGACAATCAGGTGTACCTGTACCTTCACTGAAGCAGAATAATCCAGTATTGATATTAAACTCTTATACTTCTGAATTCTGGAAACTAAGCTGTGCTTCAGAAGGTCAGCAGAAATGGCACTGTCTTGCAATTCAGACTTTTGGATGATATCCAGTTGCACTAACTTGATAAATGATAAATACATAATAATATTATCAGCATGCTGCATTGACCTGTGTTACTTTTTTATATTTTCTAGTTTGTGCTTAATGAATTTACTTTGTTTTGGTCACCTGTCTTCCCTTTTTGTTCAGTTATCAAGTATCATTTACCAAGAGAGTAGATAATAAAGGCCCACTCTGCCAAAGCAGGCTGAATTTCCATAGGCAGATGTGAAAGTGAGACATAACATTCCATTAGATCTCATAAGTCTGAACTAAATAATACAAGTTTTTGAGTAGCTGATCTACTAATACACAAATCTGCTACTTGCCTCCTGTTTTGATCTTGTTTACTGAGTAATGAAATGAAAACAAGGAAGGATTTAGCTCTGGTTTTCTCTAAATTACATTCTTGTGAACAGTGATTGTAGTATTCCTTATGCTGAATACATTTTCTTCACACTGAAATTATTGTGGTAACATAAAAAATTGAAAGATATTATTACTTTAAGCTATTATTTTTAAATTGTGGTGGAGTAATTTTTTGTTTGTTTTTATGAATGGCATTATCCTCATGTTTTCTCACACCTCATGCATTCAGAGAGTGAATTATTTCAGTTTTTAAATGTATGATATAACATTAAATCTAAATACTCAGGATTTAGAAAAAAATCAATATCATCAAACTGTATACTAAAGATACGGTTTTTTTCAATTTTACCAGAGTCTCTTGTATATACCATCACTGGCAATGCTGGCTGTAGTGATTTGGCCAGCTTGAGTCACTCAATTTGTAGGGTCCTTTCCAAAAGCAATCCTAGGAGGATGTGATCAGCAACTCACTCATGCAGTTTTCCTACAGAAATTAACATAACAAAAGACGGTATAAAATGTTCTGATTTTTTCCGTCCTCTTAGAAGTCAGTTCTGTCAACCATAGCTTAATTATCACACTTCTTTTTTATTTCCAGAGTCCGATTCAAAATCCAAAGAAGAGCACCATAATTTTTCAGAGGAATTTTTTTTTTCAGACGTTTATTCCATTTGTTGCCTAATTCTCTTCCCTCTTTAGCTGTGCCCTACTTTAGGACTAAACAACCTATGAGTTATGTAGGCCAAGTCAGACATCTATCAGGTATATAATAAGAGTTTCAGTTCTGGTTAGGCCTATTCTTTCCTAGTAGAAAAGAGGACTGTTTAAAACCAGTGGAAGGATGGTGGAACAGTGCTTATTGAACAACAGGAGATACATACAATTAGGATATATCCAATTAGGACTCCATAAATGCTGATGCTTAACACTTTCTTTTCCCTATCAGCAGCTTAACCTAGTTTCTGTGGGCTATAACAAAAGCAATAGTTGTTATGCCTTTAGTTGTCATAAATGTTGTGATACTATGAAATGTGTTGAGACTGCAAAATACACTTGTTTCTTGAATGTTAACCTTTCCAAAATACCAGTGTACCCTAGAAATTATTAAAAATTGATTAGGCATAAGATCCAACTCTTTGAAGTATGAGACTTCCTCTTCAGCTGAGAAAAAAAGGGTCTGCAAGAGGGACGTTTCCTTGGACAGGCAAGATTCCAATTTCCACTTCTTCTCGGGAGGCCAAGTGCCTCTCCATACAGAAACGGGTGCTCAGATTGAACCTTTGTTTTATTTATGCTTTGTGCTTGATTTCCTCCCCCCCCCTTTACATACAGTTCTCATTCTAGCACTTTGAATTTCAGATTATTTTAAAATAGCCTTGGTTAATCCACTCTGTATTTTCATAAATGCAATAGCAATCTAAATGCTGACATAACATATTGTTCTGAGGCTCTTATAATTCTATTCACAGAGTTCTTTTATATCCCTTGATACCACTCAGTATCAAGCTGGGTTTATCTTGCCTTTTTTGCCTGGACATGTCCAGTAGTTTTAGGAACATTTCCCAGAAATTGAATGCTGCAGTCTATGGTAATAAACTTCTATTATTTTTTCTGGCACAGATTCGGCCTATTTCTATTGGCATATTTCACTTTCTATATTATACACTGGCATAATTCAGTGATTTCCAGGGAATGCTTCCTTTCAGTGTTCCAGATAAGACCATAACATTTTGGCATTTTTGATCTACATTGATCTATGCTGTCTTCTGTCCCCCACTTTGCTCCTCCGATTTCACACCACACAGGCTGTGCTTTATAAACACAGTCTGGTGTTTATAGCCCACTGCAAAAGTAGTCATTTCTCAAAGACAGGTATGCCAAAAGCTGTAGAACACAGAAGGGCATGGGAAGATAGGTCTTTTTTATTCCTGAGAAGCTAGACCAGGATCAAGGCTATTCAGTTCTGTTTAATTCCAGTTGTCTATTGGGAAGTTTCCAGGTATGTGGAAGTTGTGGAGTTACAGAGCATGCACAGACATATTAAAGAAACTCAAGATGGCTTGTGTTAAGGTCCAGGGTCAGGACATCCACCCCAGCTCAGTGTAGGTACCTGTACCGGCTCTTCAGAGGGGAGTACTGCAGAGTCTCCCAGATTATGAGCAAGGCCAGGAAATGAAAGAATTGCAGTTCAGGAGTCTCCTCCTACACCAAGGTGCCATCTTTCAGTGAGATAGCAAAGCATTGGCAGTACCAACAGGCTCAGTGGTGAATTCCAGTCCAGGGGCTTCCCCGACCAAAGAAAACTGGGTCTTCAGAAGTGGCATTCTGAGAGTTCTTCTTCTTGTTGCCTCCCACAGCAAATGGAGCAGCCAAAGCACAAACTGCTGAAAGATAGCTCCTCAGCTGCAGCTAGACCACCCTGCAGGGTTCTGACACCACATCTCACCTGGCACAGTTACAGTAAACACAGCCAGGCATACTTGTCTACCAAACAAGGATGATGCTGGCAAGTACTTTCAAATAGTGAAATATGTGTGCACATAGACTAAATGATACAGTCCTCCTCTGCTCTGGCCCCTTGCAGCACAGGCTGTGGCAGCACTCTTGGAAAGTGACACTGGATACTCCATCCATAGCACAAGGTTCTCCTCTTGCACAGATATCTGAAAAAAAACCAGAGCTGAGAGGTAAAAAAATATATATATTTATATTTATGTTTTATATGGCATGTAGAGGTGTATGGTGCAGCACTTTTTTCTCTCCTGCCTCCTTTTCTCCTTTTTTAACNTTTTTTTTTTTTTTTTAAGGATTGCCTCAAGGCCAGAAACAGCATCTTTCTCAGCCTTCTACTCTTCACCTCAAAGCTGCTTCCCACATCCCCAGCATTTGCCCCGTATTCCAGACAGCCCTGTCAGGTGGACTAAGTGTTGTAAAAGGCAGCTAGCAAGTCAATGTACCAATATTTTTTTCTGAAAAGCATGTTCCACTTCAAAGCTGTCCTCCAGCAGCACCCTTCAGGTGTTTGAGTCAAAACAGGCTCAGCAAAGGAGCACAGGCAGCTTCCCACAGCTCCTGCCTTCCTTCCTCTGCTCCCTTTGCCTCCCTGCCCCTCTTCCTGCAGTCCTGGAAGCAGCCAATACACATCAGGCACAAGTCAATCAAAAAGCACAGCCCAGAATAGCTGCTGTGCTTGGAATTACTCAGATAGTCTTGGATCATCCCATCCTTACACTGACCTTATAGGGTCAGTGCTGCTGCATGGTCCTGAGGGATGTGATACCACTGGGCCTCTGCCATCAAATGTAAGAAGATTAGACTTAGTGTGTAGCAGCTGATAGCTGTTCAGTAGTGAAGCTTCATAATTTGACTTTTATATAAATTTTACACCATTTTCATTTTTTATCCCCCTGTCTAAATTAGCATATAGTTTGTCTGATATTGATTAAATAAACAAAAAAAGTTAAATATTTATGTAAATACTATTTGTTTCAATACATAAAAAATACATGAATAAATGAACAATACATGTTCATTGTGTTTTATTTCATAAACAAATTTCAAACAATGTAAAATCCAATAAAAAGTCAAATATGTATTTAAAATTTTATTATACAATTAAAACAAAATTTTATGGTAAAAATGAAGTACAGAAAATGGAAAGTAGTAAAATGAGCCATCAGAAAATGAAAATCCACTTGTATTAAAGTCTCTGTTTCACTAGCCAGATATGTCATTGTTTTTCAAATTCAAGAAGGATATGTGCAATTTTTTTAATTTACTGCTATTTCATTATTATTTTGTGAAAAAGCATCTAACATTCAATTTGAATTCTTCCAGTTTTATACTGAACCTTACACTATCTGTTGGAAAAGTATGTTTTGGTTTGGTTTGGTTTGGTTTTTTTAATTTAAAAATACTTTAAACTTCAAAATTCATCCTGTTGCCTGGTTTTAATGTTTCTGATGACTCCGTAAAGATTCTTTCTTACCATGGTTCTCCCCATTTCCCTGAGAATAAATAAAGCAGCCTATGCATTAAACTATAATAATCATCTCTCAATGCATTCTGTAGTGGACACACTTGCAGATCCCTCCTATAAATGTTTGTCTATTCATTTTATTTTCATGGAAAATTAATCAGGCCCATACACAGATATCCACAAGCTGTGATAGGTCACCACGTAAAAGTCTGGATGTTTTAGTTAAATTGTGCATTCAGGCAAAACCTTAAGCTGTAAGAGAAGACTTCACCTGGATTTACATGACTTTGAACACTTGCCACAACAGATTTGTGTTCAGGATTCCTATGTTCTATCAGTGTACGTGGTAATCTAATTAAGGTGAAATGTATCCTGAGAAATGTATCCAGATGAAAAACCCTTCTGCCGAAACTCCCCTTTTGCCTCTTCCTTATTGTTACTTTCTCTTTATGTCTGTCACTTCTGCGAGTGCTTCCACCATCTCCACAAATCACCAAGTTGCTCTCCATGGGCTGGGGAATGCTCCCCCCAGGGCAGGGAGAAACCCGGGCAGGCGATCGAGCACCACTCTGGGTGTGGAGTCTCCCACAGTTTCGGGGATTCTGGTTGGGCTGTGAATGTTACTTTTTCTGTTCTGAGGATGAAAAGCAATTTTCCTGAGTTTTCTGCATGAAGCAGCAGAGTTAAAACCTTTGTGTTCTCCTTTTCTAAGGAGTTATATTCAATTCCCTCAGAGCAGGTGTGCTGTGTCAGTTCTTTTTCAGGATCAGGTCAAAGAATTCACTGGCACTGTACACATTCACCAGAAGTCACTCACCACCAACATCAGAAACCTGGCAGATAAAATGGGACAGGTGGTTTCTTACCCACCTTTATCACTAACTTTTGAAGCAGACAAATACACAAATTAAATCCCCTCTGACATGTGCTTTAGGTGTAGTGTCAGTTAAAAATGTGACTTTCCTGAACTTTATATTATGTATTTTTAAGACTTTTTTAAAGATATATGCTCTCAGTACTATTCATTATGTTTTACAGCAGGGAGGGAACAACAGTTGAAAATAACGTATTTAGATGTTAGCCAAACAAATGGAGATCCCCTTGGAATGGCTTGAGAGATGGAGCAGCTGACCACATAACCACAAAGATACACATAGAAAACACAAAGATAACAAAGAAGAAACTTTGGAATTTTTCCCCATTTTAGAAAAGATTAATTTGGTTTCACTTCTATATTTCTCCAAAGAATCATTCCTTTTCCTTCTTGACTATTTTTAACACATTTTGCTGTCTTTAGTTAAAGCAAAACACTCCATAACATTTTCCATTAGCATTAGAAGCAAATAAAAAGTGTCATTGTATTTTATTCAATTAAATGAAATGTGACAGGGTTGAATTCAGGTTATTTAAAAAAGAATTAATCACAACTAGTATTTTTAGCCTTTGGTCTGGCAATCAACTAAAAGCAGAACAACTTGAATGCTTCATTTAATGAAACTGAGCTTGTATTTATATTTGTTTAAATCTGTGCCACTCTTCTAGTTAAATTAAGCAGTACTGATTGACACAGAACATTTTTCTTTTATTTAATAATATCCAAGGTACACAATATTAAAATATCTTCTTGGATGAGTAGGAAGGAGATATGAAGGATAGACTGAGTGTTTCTTCTACAGGTGAAAAGAAGTGGGTCAAATGTTTTGTTTTACTTTACAGTTTAAATATGACTTGTAAACAACCCAGCAGAAACCCAACTATTTGACTCCTTTGTACTAGAAATGGTCTATTTTTCAATTGGGAAGTGCAACCTTGGCATTCTCTGATGTTGTGCAATGTCCTTTTCATTTGGTGCACAGACTATTGCCCAGGGAAGCTGGAGAAGGGGTTGGAAGACCAATTATCCTTGGTGGCCTGGGACAATGGAATGAGTTTCCACAGGCAGCAGCATGTCCCACACCTTGTTCCTGGCAGCAGGCTTTCTCCTCTGCACTCCACCTTCTGCCAACCTTAGCATTCCTCATCCTCATGTGATGCCAATTCGGTTGCCTAAACTGAGAGAAAACAAGGGAACACTTTGCTGGACTGGTGAGTTAAGGCAGTTTGGGAAAGGGGCCAAAGCCCAAGAAAGTCAGAGGTGGAAAACCTGTGGATGGGAGAATGGACATGGGATGCAAGGGCAGTAGGAGAAAGATGAAGCACAGGAATTCTTTCAGTGTTCTTGACCTCTCCATGGGAGATGGACATACGGGCTGAATGACAGGTGCATTTTTTTATGTTTGTTAAACAAATGGGCTATCTGAAACCTCCTTTGTCCTTGAAATTTATACATATAAATCAAGCATTCTTTAATATGTCATTTGTGATTGACACAGGTGCTTATCTTGTAAACAGCAAAGAGAGACCTGGTTCATGCTTAGGATTCCTGAGAGTTACAATGCAAACAGTAACTATTGCCAGGCAGGGTGGATTTTGCTGCCAAACACACAGACTGTAGGATCAGGAGTGGCAGAGAAATTCTGATGAGAGACTAGAAATATTCCTTCCTTTTGCTGGATCAAATTGTTCAATCATCTCTGAGGGATCAAGCCCTTTATGCTGGTTTGAGCGCAAACCAATCTCTTGGTAGTGCTGAAAGAGACTGCACAGTTTCAAACGAATCTGAAAATTTCATTTATTAGTGAAATGAAACAAAACGGGTAACTGAGATCCTGGACTTGATGTTGTCTGTTCATACATTACTTTCAGTTGCGTTTGTGAGGGATGATTTTGACTCATGTACCTCATTTGTTTTCAGAATAACATGAAGACTTGAAAGTAAGCATGTAACATTGCAACAGTATGGTCTTAATTACCATCAGTCTTACTCTAAATTGCCTAGTTGTTCCAAATTCTGAAACCTGTATCATTTTAGCCCAAAGAAACTATGATTGTTTCTGGTGCCCCATTTCATTATCTTACACTTCTTCATGTGAAACTGAATGAGCTCCTTTATCTGCCTTCAAGCCTTATTCAAACTGATAATTTTCAAACACTTGTCTCTCTCCTCTATTTACCAGTCCAGTCCAATTTAGCATTATCAGCAAATTTATGTACGTTTGAAATTGCATACTCCCTCCAAGGTCATTTATGTCCACAAAGAAACCTGCAATAAAAGAATATTAATGAGCTAGAATAAAAGCAATTAAATTAACTCGCAGCTGAAATGTGCCTTGTACCTCCCATGAAACAGAAGTACAATACAGTACTTTATAAAGCTGCTCAGGTGGCACTTGTGGTGATTAATTAAAACAGGCATATGCTACATTTCTGTCTTGTTTGTGATTTTCCTTCCTTTCATTCCTTTCTTTCACGACCTTTAACCCAACCTTAGTAATGTAATAATAAATTGAGGTCCTTCCCTGGCTGATTTTGAAGGAAAAACTGCTATGGAATGCTGCCTGTTCCTGACAGCATGACTTTGGGAGCACCTGATTATGTAACTTTTGTGTAATGACATCAAAAGCTTCAACTTTTTTTAAAAAAAATCACTGCATTCACCTCCTCAATGCAGGTTTTTTTTCTGCATGGTGAATCTGAAAGTGAAAAGGAGTCGAAACTGGCCAAGCTGCAGGGAGAAATGGTCAGTATGAAAGGATATTAAGGGAGATAAATGTTACTAAAGGTGGCTATCTTTACCTACTACATGGTGTGCCACCATGTGCAGGGGCCTTCTTGAATAATGGATCCCAAATTGAGATATGTTTCTATGGAAAAAATAAGGCTTCTTTGCAGTGGACAGAAGTCCAGAGAAACAGATGTACACTTAATTACTGAAATAATTGGCCTGTTTGGGCTTAGACGCCTTATTCATTATAAGTTAGTTAGGAAAAAAGAAGTACTTGCATGTTGAAAATTCTTCATTGCTGAGAATGAACTTTACCCCTAACTGTTTTCTCTTCAAGGTAGCCTTGATATAATTTCTTTCAGAGCAGATTAAAAAACAAAAACAAACCCCTAGAAAACAAACAAACAAAAACAAACAAAAACCAAAACAAAACCACCAAAACAACAAAAACCAAAACAAAAACCCAAACAAACAAACAAAAAAACCCCACAAAAATAAAAACAACAAAACAAAAAACAAACAAAACAAAAACAAAAACAAACAAACAAACAAAAAAAGAACAAAAAAAAATCCCATAATAAAACCCATAACAATGAATTCGGCTGTCCAGGTTTTAATTCTTTGAATTTTTAATCTGTTTTTGATACTGTGAAAATTAACTTCTAAACATTCTGCTTCATGCCTAGGGCATCTGTTCCCAGATTGTTTCTAGGAATCCTTGCAGTGGGTGCTGTACATGACTGTGTTCCCTCTCCTTCCTGCCTCTGCAGGAGCCTGGGGTCCCTCACTCCCACTCCTGGCTGTGGCACAGGCAGCTGTGCTAGGCCAGGGAGGGAAAATCACAGTCAGACCTCTGCTGACTTTTCTTGAACGTGATTACTGAGCTGAAATATGGAATCAAATGGTCCTATGAAATAGGGATAGACTTTTTGCCATTTAATCAGAAAGTTAAAGATTTCAAGCACAACAGTGAGACATGGGGGGTTTTCCCCCCTTCAGGAATTTATAATGAATGTTCATCAATAAATTATAGTGCTATAAAGCTTTCTAATTATTTGTATCTGGTTTTCCCTAGTGTTAAAGTCATAGTGCACACAAATTCCATGCAGTTGTCTCCACAGAAAAACAGAAAAGCGAGGATGATGGACTTGATTTTCCCTTGTCTCTGGAGGGTGCACTAAAGAGAGGATATAAGCCTTTAAGTTCAGGAGATACAAAACGTGCTGAATTAGTTGGGCAAGAGTACAAAAACAATATACAAAAGTTTATTAATAATAAAGACTACAAAAACCATAAATAGAATTGTGTCAGTCAGTGTGTGCGTAACCTATTGCACTCCTTCCTAAGTGGCCCTTAGCTAATCCTAAAAAATGAAGATTAGAAAACAGAAGCAATCATTTTGCAACTTCTAGTTTGATCTCATGTAGTACTTTAAGGTGGCAAAATACTTTTTAAATACTTTTTCTAAAGTTCAAAACAATCAAAATCACTTTCCTAAGCACTATAGCTATCTTTTCAGGAAATAAAGGCAAATTTTCCATTTGTTTCATTTTTTGTTTTAATAGGTGTCATTCTGTTCTTTCTTTCATTCTGCAGTTGAATCTTAAAGTACATTAAAACTTCAAGTGTTGTATAAGAAATAAAATAACAAACGCAATCATTGTCAGAATGAATTTTTGTACATCCTTGCTACTAAAACGATGCTAGTACTTGCATGGAGTCCAGTAATTTTAAAATTAAAATTACCTTACACCCCAGGACATTTAAAATTTTTTATTTACAATGTTTCACTTACTGCACAAAGAAGCATTATGAAAAGTGAAGGACTTCAACTTTGCAGATGTTCCTCTGCAAATTATAGTGTAGATATTAGCTCTGTATAGGACAGTTCTGAAACATTTGGCAACTATTTGCCTCTTTTTCTTACACTTTCTCCTGTCATGCACTTTAAAAATATCTCATATTCATATTTTTATTCAATAACTATTGCTTCAAGATAGTCACTAAATAGATGTGCAATAAACATTAACCTATGCAACAATTTTCTTCTGTACTCTCCAGTTACTCAAGTTATTCATATTGATTTTTTAAATTATTCAGCTCGTTCTTATATGCAGTAATTTGTTGAATCAATTTAGGTTTAATTTTCTATTACAGTCCCATAAATCTTCTGTGTGCTGCTATGCCTTAGTGATATTGACTCTGTGCAAACAATTCAGAGGCTTCAGACATTTTCTAACATTCATCACATTAAACATGTTTAAATTTTTTCTGTCAGATCTCTATTTCTGAGACCTGAAATCTCAGCAATAATCTATTTATGACTCAGAGTATTTCCCTCATTTCAAATATTGATGGAACTGATTCAGGCACCTCAAAAAAGTGGTAGAAAATTAAACTTTTTGTTCTCAGTGTATCACATGCCTTGATTCCCTTGTTTTCTCATGCTCAATTTCCTCCCTCTTAGTAGAAAAGGAGAGAAAGCAATTTTTAAAAATCCTTCTAATTGTACAGTTGAACACTGTTAGTCTTCTAATCTTCTAGTCTTTCATCTTGATGGATTACGATAAGAAGGAACAGAATATTTTGATCTCCAAATATATTCACTGGTCCCTTTAATTTCAGGGAGCTTACTCTTCCCTTGAAAGTCCACACATTTCTACGCTGGTTGGATGCTGCTGCCCTGTGCAAAGTTTGTTTAGGACAGAAGTGGCATCCTTCACAGGCTGACAGACTCCTAAGAGCTGCAAGGATCAGACCTGTGGATTCTGCCTGTTGAGAGCTGTATTCTATAGGTGCTGACTACACCCTTGCATAAGCAGAAAGGTGTTTCCATACATCCTTGTTACAGGTAGAGATAGGAAAAAATATGACGGTTTGCAAAGTTGAATGCTACTTCTGAGTCCACAGACAGGCACGAATCTAATCAGCAGGTTTTATGGCTCAAGGAAGATAAGACTTCTTCCTAATTGTATCTGGAGTTTGACTGCTAGGTAAAGACAAGCACTGATTGAAGCCCATAAAGAATTCATAAACTTATTAATGAAAAGGTAATTATAAGTCTCCTTTCTGGTTCTGATTTTCTAACTGAGCATTTAAAATTCTCTAAGTGCTCTGCAAACAGTTGGTAAGAAACCTTCGTATACTGCACTTCCCTGCAGTACAAAGCCCCAGTTTATGGCTGTAGAAACTCAAAAGCCTTATTCATGTGAAGATAGGGATTTTTTATATAGGTCTGGGTTTAGTTTTGTTTTGTTTGTTTGTTTTTCATTTGAACTTCCAAAACCAAGAACAATTTAGATCAAACCACAAGTACATCTAAGTGTTACAGACCTTTCTAATCACTTTGGAACTCCGTATTGTTTTATACTGTCCAAGAACTAATCATATTTCTGAAAATCCTTAAGCACTTCACAATGACTGATTACAGAAAAAAAAAAAAA
>VXAU01001984.1:327111-412942 GCA_013399695.1 Formicarius rufipectus | reverse complement strand
TTGTTGTTGTTTTTTGTTTTGTTTTGGTTTTGTCCTCTAAAATGCAGTTGCACAGAACCTTGAATAAGAGTTTAGTCTGGTTCTCTGAATCTGCTGTATTTTGAACTGTGACCAAAGTTCAATAATAAAAATATCTGATTGACAATATCCATAAAACATACAGCTTGCATTGCTAGGTACCGACACCAATATAGATACAGGCATAGATATGAACATAAATAAGGAAATATAGATAAGGAATAAGATCTAGCACTCTTATTCCTTAAAAATTTGCCTATCATCAACCACTATTGGTCTTACTAATTAGATGCCATAGCCACAGGTAAAATCCATGTACACAGATATGTACATATTTTTGCATCCAGTCAGTTCTAAGGACAGTAAATTGGTCAAGTAACTGATCAATATTGTTTATATTAGTGCTTTAACTTAGGACACTAAACTTTGTTTCTTCTGGGGAAACACATATGGATCTTGGTTTTTTCCTAAATTGTAAGGGAGCTGGACCTTTTTTTATAGCTGATTTTTAACTAGAGACACAAAAATTTGGTTTCTTATTAAACAGTCTTGACTTTCTTTTGAATGACAGTACAAGAATAATTTTCATTATAGAATTACTTTTACTCCTTTTTAGACACTAATCATATGGATGTTATCTTGAAGTATTTGGATCTTTTTAATCTCACAAGTTTAACAAAAGCATTCAAGAGTAAAACTGTTTACTGTATATATATATATAAAAGGAACTATAATAAAAAATGTAATTGAAAAGTAAATTTCCATTTGAGAAAAATTTGAGGCAAAACTGTTGAAATGCATCAACTCTGTTCAAAATCTGTTATCTTTAATCTGGTGAATTGCTCCAGGAAACTGAAAAAGTGAAAGCAAATAAAATGAAGCAGAAGGCTAAGATAAACAACCATAACATTTGTGTACTTGTTATCTTATCCACTGTCTTTACAGGAAGAACATACTTGTAATTTTTTTCTGAATACGTATAAGATGTTACTCTTCAGTATAAAGCAATCATATTTTTAAATTTATTTTTAATGTATTATGTTACTGAAATCTGGAACATAAATTTTTTAGTAATTCTGTGAAAGCATATGTTTTTTGTTATACTTCATATCAGATAAGACAATTTATTATTTTTTTGTAAAAAGTAAAATAATACCATTCTTTTGTAGAATGTTCTGTAATCCCCATTGCTGTATTTCTCAATTGCAAGTATTTTCATAAAATTAAAGCGCTTGTTCTTCAGCCTGTCCACCTAACTACCCATTCTGCATTTAAGTAATGTTATGGATAACTGGACTTGTGCCAGTATGATTTAAGGTCTGCCTGTATTGCTGTCTCAGAATAATGTGCTTTATGAGAGATTTTTTGTGTTGTACTGAGGGTTCATTGCACTCTTAATGGCGACACAAACAAATATTTAGCATGCTGATAGTGATTATCCACAGATAAGGGTACTGTAGAGCTAAAAGTTCTTGAGACACCCAAGGGTTGTGACACAGTGAAGAATTAAACACATAATGAAAATATCAACAACTGCTCCAGGCACTAAAAGAGAAAGGCAAATAGAAACAAGTGTTTCTTTGATGTATTTTTATAGCCAAACAAATGAAATGTATGTAGGTGGGTGGAGTATTTTTAATGTAACTGGAGTTTAAAATTTAAATCAGTACTAGTCTTCCTCTGCAGTTTGTGACCTCTGACTCAAGAGAAAAGACGTAAATATAAAACATATAAGAGAGTTAGTAATATAGAATTTGCATCATGACCTTGAGCACATTTAAAAATATTTTCCTGTCTTTGCCCTAGAGAGGAACTCTTCAAGCATACCTATAAATACATATTATTTAAACATTTTTAAATCCACATGTCAGGTAAACATAAATGTCAAATGGAGAGACAAGGCAAAATGAAGGGATGGACTTTAAAATGAGAGGAATGACAGGATTAATTGCTCTCACTGCTCATGACACGGTACCACAGATACAGGTTAAAACAGCTGTGCTTTATGTGTAAATGTTATGGGCTAACACCACACCTTAGTTACAATGAAGATTCTTCTATGTGTCTCTAGCCCCGAAAAGGAATAGTTAGCTAAAGACAAAGTGCCCAAACACACACAGTTTAATAATAATGCACAGTACATTTACTCTGAGAAATTAAATGTATAGTGCATGTGTAGTTAATCAATGCAGGGGAAAGTAAACCATCTCAGGAAAGTCACCTGAAATCAAATAATCACAGGTATTTTCTCCTTACTGTGAAGTGGATGGGGAAGCTGGAAGGCCTGTGATTCCACACTTCCTGGCACCTGCCCTTCCAGAAAAGAGTTAGTTCAACTACCACTCCCTTGAGTGACCAGCAGCCTTTGCATTGCCAAAGCTGCAACTCTGGGCTGCCTGCCAGAGTTCCTGCCGCTGTCCAGGAACTGCGAACCAGAGCATGTAGGGATGAGCAGAAAATCCACTTCAAAAGTGCACTTTTGATTCAAATCCCAATCTTCATGCAGGGACACCTACTGTAAATGAAATGCAGAGGGTTTGTGTCTGGCTGGAGGCACAAAGGGGCCAGCCTCTCTCTTTTCCACAGCTGGGACATTTCCCTTCTGGGAATTACTGCATCTCCAAATGTCTCAACTTAACCAGAGGCTGGGCTGTTTGAAACGCTTCCCTTCTCAGTCATTCCTCACAAAAATATGTGCTTCTCTTTAGTCACAGACCTGAGTAATTACTGGTACCTGAAGTGCATGCAGCTCTTATCTTTAAGAGTCACGTGCCTGCTGCTGCTGGTTCCTACAGAGGCTGGTGACCACCACACTGAGTGTCTGAACAAATACAATGCCTGTTAAAAACTCTGCACCTCGGTTTACTCTGTTCACTCTTGTCTTAGTTGTGAGCCACTGCATCTCTTCTCTGAATAGAGGTCAGGACAACATGTTTACCCTGAGGGAAGGCTGAGACCCAGCTTACTACCTGGAATGGAAATCACATCCAACATGAATTTTACTCTGACAAACAGAATCATAAACTGCTTTGATGGGAGCTGATCATCTTGCAAGTGGGGAAGTTCAGTGGACTGCTTACAGCAGAAAAGAAAAATAACCTTTGAATTTTCCATAGAGAAGGATGAAATATTTTGTGAATACCGTCAATGCCAACAGAGAATCTACCCTCCTTTTGAAGAGCTGGATTGAGCTGTCAGCCAAAGCATAAATCATCTTAAAACCGAGCAAAAAGTTTTACTGAAATGAACAGCAAAGGTAAAATGGAAAAGAAGAGCAAGAAATGTCAGCATTTCATAATTTCTCAATGTCTTTTCAAATGTTGGCCAAAGTGACATGGACAGAAGAACAGGAGTTGGTAACATAACCAAGTTACCCCATACTCCTGACCTTGTCTTTATTCTGTTCAGGAAAACCCTTCTGAAAGCTAAAGATATCTTTTATCTGTTTCTAGTCCAGGTGAGGGGAAAAAAGCATTTTCTTTGGTCCCCACACTTGTATTAGCAAGGAAAGAAGCAGGGCAGAGGAACTTAAATCAGTTTAATCATAATTTAAATCAATAAGAAGGAAGCAGGAAATCTTCCTGTAATGAATTAACTTGTTTTTCATGAATAGTTTTTATTTACTTTCACAAAGGAAAGCTGAGTTTCATTGGCTGGAAAATGCATTTTACAGTTTGTTTATGGCTAATACAGAATTTACAGTAATTATGGTATGTTTTTCTTACAGGAAAGATCTGTAGCATTTGGCTAAGCAATTATACAATTCAAAATAAATTTTATCTGCATTTAATTGTTCTTGTTTTGTTTTTAGAAAATCATTCTCTACTTTCCTGATGAACAATTTCTACCTTTTCTTTGTTTCTGTCTGTATCTTTAGAAATTATATGAACATAGAAAATTAGAGTTTAAAAAAGCAATATTTGAAAGCAATATTTAAAAATGCATTATTGGAAAGATATCTTTAAATAATTCAAGTAACATGACAGAGATCTCCAAGGCTTTAACAGTTGTTTCTTTTTTTTTTTGGTTTTTTTTTTTTTTTTTTGAACTGAAGTAATGAGAACAAAATATTTCATGCACTTAGGGGTCTGAAGGAATTCATATTCTTTTAAAGTGCTGAAGTCCGACAAGTCCTCTCTTTTCACATTTCCACCCTGTATGTAACCAAAGTGGGAAAAAATGTGTATCTACTTCTTAAATTTACTGCAGGTTTCATAATTGTGGAACGAGTCTTTGGGCTGAACTATATGAATAAATTGAAAACTCTTTCCTCAGCACCATCAGGAGTTGTTGGTAAAAAAGAGACTGTGGGCACAATATGCCAAGTATGTGTCTCTCAGTTTAGGTACATTAGTTAAAGGATTTTTACCCTGAGTCTTGTTTGACTTTGTGTTAATTTCAGAAATAGCATTTTGCCTTAACTTTTTCTGTTAAATCACTCTATGCCAAAGCCTGCAAACAGATTTAAGTACATTGAAAACCTCGATTACAGCATAGATGTCTGTTTTCCCGCTGTTCTGAAAATTTAGAGATACCCTTATTGATGTTTTTATAAAATGATGGCTGGTTTACCATCAGGATTGTTATAATGTATAGCAGAGTATGTTCTCCATCATGCCCTGTGACTATGATGCTCTGTATCTACCTGAAAGCCTGCAAGACAGTGATACTGCTGGGTGATTTTCTGTTTCCATATGTTCCCATTACTTTAGTAAGAACTGTAGAACACCTGGTTTGACTAGTTAATTTTAGAGACAACCAGGGAATATATAGCTGTGGCTATAGCATACAGAAAGGTGCAATAAAATGAATTATGTATTTTAAAGCCATAATAAATGAAACAGGAAAGGAAATTATTCAGGGAATTGACCAATGGCCTAGATTTCAAGTGTTACTGCAGTATTTGTGCAAGATAATGCTTCAATAAAACATTTCTGTAGATGATTCCAACCAGTTTATTATCTTAAATGCATAGTGATTTGACTACTTTGCTACAGTATTAGTGTAATGTGCCATCATGCAGTTCAAATATCAGCTGAAAAGTTCAATAACCAGTCTCTGAACTACTGCAGTAGCTCTTTTATCCATGGGAACAGCTGATATGATGCCAGGTTTTCTTTGCAAGGTGGGTTCTACTCTCCTGTGACAGGAATTGAAAGCTAACCTGGTGATCTGAAAGTATCTTCCGGAGCCACTGTTTCTTCAAAGGGTAAAAAAGTACGTTCTATGACTTTAGTTTGACAATGATAAGAAAGTAATCAAAAAAAGTCAATATAGTTTAACCAAGGGAAAAATCGAGCTTGATCAGCCTGACTGCTCTCTACAATGACATGATTGGCTATGGGGATGAGGGTAAAGGGTTGGATGTGGAAAAGCTTGAATTTTGACTCTGCTTTCCACAGCTTTCTGATTTGGAATCTGAGCTGAAATAGGCAGGACAAACAGGTGGACTGAAAGTTGGCTGGACAACCAGAATCACAGGCACGTAATCAATAGCTTGACATCTGGCTGGAATAGCTACTTAGCCAGGTGTCAGTACTGACAGAATATCTTTCCAATAGCTTCATCACTGACCTGGGTGGTAAGACAGAGCCCAGCAGCAGCAAATGTGTGGACAAAAATGAATCAGAGGGAGTGGTGGCACATCCAGCATTAGTGCTTCAGTCCAGAAAACCCCTTAGAATCTTCAGAATTAGACTAACAAGAGACTGGTTCTACCAGAAGGAGGGCAAAGATCTGTATATGGGACAGAAAAATCCTTTCAATGAACCAAGACTGGAAGCCACCTGAGCACTAGCCCTGGTGGGAAGGACTTGTTATGTGTTACAGCAGAGTATGTGCCTACAGTACACCTCAATCACAAAAGCACAAAAAATTATCCACACCCTGGAAGGTCCTGATTCAGAAGATGAATTTATCTTCTTCCATGTGGCTAAGGGGAGGCTGTGCCAAGAATATGTCCAGTTTTGGGCCTGCTGTTCCAAGTGGTTATTGAAACTGGACTGCCAGCTGGGGCTACCAAGATGGCTAATGGCATGTGATATAGGAAGAGCAGTGTAGAGAAATAGGCTTGTTTGGTATGGCAAAAAGGAAGTTGACTGGTAAATTAATACCTTCCTAAAATGGCCTGAGGGTGCAGATGCACAAAATTTTCTCCATTTATCTTTCCTTCATTTTACATATCAGGCTGGTGGGACTGTTACAGTTCTCAGGGGTTTTTTTTTCATGAAATTTTTCAAATTAAAACTCTGAACTAATTGGAGATGAAACAACTGGAAGTGCCAGATCAGTTACTACAGTTAATATCAGAGAATTAAGAATTGTGTAATCTCAGGCAAAACAAGGTGGACTCTGAAGGAAAAAAATAATCAAAACCCAACCCAAACAAACAAACAAAACAAAACAGAAAACAAAACAGGAAAAAAAACTCAAATATTTGTAATCCTGGACCCAGTCATTCATTTGGAAGAGTTAATGCACACTCAATAATACACTTATAAAACACAGTTGAATAAAAGGGTTAGCTAGCTGCATATGCAAAACCTTTGTTATAGTGGAAGGTTTTGTAATTTGTAGCCAGCTAAAATAATTTAGAATTGATTTGAAATTCATGGCTGTGTGGAAGAGCAATTTAGTCACAGTGGAATGATGGCATTGAGACATTAGAAAGATATTCAGTTGCTTTATTCATAATTCAGATAAAACCATGACTTATCCTTCTGAAAACAAAATGGTGTCTAAATATAAAGAGGTCATTAATGTGGTTTCCAAAAATATTTTATACTGTTTAAGAGACTAATATAACCCTCATAGAAAAATGCAGGATACCACACAGTGTTCAGGGCCTCATATGATAAAATACATAACTTGTGTTCCAGTAAGATTTATTTTTCAGATCATAGAATATCTACAAAGAAGAGAGAAAACTGCAATAGATGCTAAGAAAAGGAAAGCTCTCAGTTTCTAATTTTGACCTTATTAATCAACTGTGCAATGGAGCTGCACAGTGCACTGGCATTCATACATAATGAGAAATGCGGAAATCATTCTCAGCAGACACATGGAACGAGAAATGCTGGACTATTTTAAAAGCTCACTAATGAGGATCCGGGATTTTCAAGTCCCCTCCCAGAGTTCCTATTCTCCTTTGTATTATTGTGCCAGTTCGGAGTCCGGTGCATTTCCCTCCTCAGCTTTTGTTTAGCAAAGGTGTGGCTAAGTCCAGCTGAAGCAGTTCCTAAATTGACCCCTCTCTCTGTTGTCTGCTCTTGAACTGAGTGGACAAGTGACAAGAATCATGCTTTAGGCTCTACCTGTGTACTAAGCATTCACTAAAGCTAGAGGAATATGTGAGCACCAAGAGATACATTCCCTTGACTGTATTTTCAGGAACCAAGCTGGACAGATTCATGGATTTTTCTTTCAAGGGATCAGCTGTCTCAGCATAAAATCATAAAATGTGTTGCATGCTACTTTTACATGGGAAAAGGATAATTGCCACCATCAGTCACAGAGATGGAGATTGAATTCTAGCAGAAAGAACAAAAATGCATTTTTATGTAGTGATAACCACTAGGTCATATGGGAAATCTGATGAGATGTTGTAGCAGTTTTCAGCTGGTGTCCACCCAACCCTCCAGGCCTCCCCTTTCCCAGAGGGAAAGGAAAAGGAGAAAAGGTGAGGAAAAAAAAAAACTAGCTGAGAGATAATGGCAAAACAAACTCGGAGTAGCTAAATACTTAAATTTATTACTAACAAGATAAAAACTAAAACTAAAAGTAATAAAACTAAAGAGTAAGAAATAAATCAGTCTTAAGAACACCCCCCTCCTCCCACTCCTCCCTCCCTCCAGCAGTTGGAGGGAGCAGGGAATGGGAGTTTTGCAGGGTATTGTTGTTGCTGCCATTGCTCTTGTCCTGTGGGTCACTCCATGGGCTGCAGTCGGGTCTCTGCTCCCCAATGGGCTCCGTGGGCTGCAGGGAGGAGGGTGGAGGGGAATAGCTTTCAGTCCTTCCCCCCCACCTCCTCCAACGTGGGGTCCCTCCTTCTCCTCCTCCTGCTCCGACCTTGGTCTCTGCATTTTTATCCCATGGCTGGAATTTTTAACTGCACAACACCCCTAATTCTTAAATATGTTATCACAGAGTGGTGACTGTGATCCTTAATTGGCTCAACTCTGTCCACCAGCAGGAAGTCCTTCCTGGACCTGGCTGTCATTGGCTCCACAAGACAGGAGAAGCTTCTAGCAGCTTCTAACTGAAACCATCCTGGATGCCCCCCCTTCTACTAAAATTCAGCTACAGAAACCCATGACAGATGTACAGCATGTGATGGGGAGTATCTGGGGAGAATTACAGCCAAAGAAATTTGGGCAGCAGCATCACAGGTGGAGCTGCAGCTGTCACAGGTTCAAGTTGCATAAAGCTCAGTCTCTTAAGATGCCATTGCTTTTCTGGATATCATTAAGTCACCAGTATAAAGACAAGATTCCACTTAAGAACTACTTAAACCTTTCCCCTCCTCTTTTTAGGGATATAGACTAGATGAGTGTAAGTGTGTGATAAACAACAAAAGCAATCATAAAATAAATATCACTTATGTGGTCCTTTTCTTGTGCTACTGTTTGCCTGTGCGTTGTTCAGGGAGAGGAGACTTTAGGTACATTCAACATAAACAAAGAGTTAAAAATCAAATACCTGATTTCCCTTCTGGAGCAACATTTCAAGACAATCAAACAAATCAAGCATACTAAAAGACAAATGCATGCCAAACCTTTAAAAGTCAATAAAGTAGATGTTTCAGATAGTAGTTAATCAGTTTCTAATCATGGTATATCTCAACATTTATACTCTTGCCTGTTTCATACCTCTCCTTCAAAGAAAAGAAATGCCACAAATTAAATTGCACACATGTAAGAGGATGACTCATACCCAGTATGATGGATATCCATACAAATCCATGTATGCTATTACATTGTTGCCTGACCAGTTATCAGTTTGACACACGTGTTGTAAACAAGACCATTTCAAATACCTGCCTATCAGTACTTAGAATTTAGTTCGCAGCTTCCCTAGAGTGTTGTCTTCGTTATTTAGAAACAGCATTCTAGACATAGATACCATGTTAGCACTCTTTAGGCCGTAGGAATTACAACCTATAATAACCTATTTTATAGATACAACCAATATAAGACCAAGTTCTTTTAAAGACAGAAAAGCCTAAAAAAGCAAAAAACCCACAAGGTGTTTCACAGGGACTCTAGGAGTGACCTGGAAAAGGCAGAGAGAATTCAGTACGATAAATGCAGCAGTAATGCACACTGAAGGAGAAAAATGGTGTACTTGTACATATTAAGGCTAAATTAAGTGTACTAACTGGCAGGGACATTGACAATACTCTGGATGGCACTACAACGAGAAGCTGCAGACAGAGACATGAAAAGATACAAGCAAATATGAAACGTGATGATAAAACTACAGAAAAATTATATTCTGCTAAAAGACTGGGGTAGATGCTTACTGCTTACTTAAAGCATTGCTGGTAAATTAAAAAATTATTTTAAGAAAATTGATAACAGGGTAGAATAAATTTTAATCAAGTTCTGCATTTGTACTTTCAGTAACTTTCCTAATTAGTTGTTCATTCTCATTGACTTATATAAACATTAAAATATGAAACTTTTACACTTGTTTAGTTACTTCCTTTAATGAAGTTTACACCTCATAATTATAATTATTTAAAATAAATTGTTCTGCAGTTTCACAGATATTTGTTCACTTTATTACTTTTTTCATTATTCTAGAAAGTATTCAACGATTCATCTATGTTACTTTTCCATGTTCTTCATAATTTCCTTGTTTTTAAATTACATTCAGACTTTTCATTTCAAGTTTGGGTCAAACAATGTTTGGATTGAAATAGGAATTCAATTGAATGTAACAAGAAGTGTTTTAAAATAGTCTAAGAAGACCCAGTGGAAATGTCTACATATTAAAAAGAGATGTTTGAAAAAGGAGCACTAACTGGTAAAAAGCAACTGTAAAACCCATCTTCAAAAGGCAAGAGGGAGAACCTCGAAAACTGCAGGAGAGACAACTCCACCTAAGTGCATGGGTGATTTTACATAGCAGCTGCTCCCGGAAACCATTTCAAAGCATGGGAAGGACAGACCATTTATTGGGCACAGCCAGTGTGGATTTATGGAGAGGAGTTTATGCTTTACCACCTAGTTTGCTCCTGTGATGAAATGTCCAGGACTATGGACAGGTATCATTTATCTTGTCTTTCTGTATGATCTCCTCTGTTTTTTGCTACCCAAGCTGTAGGTTGGAAGGCCCACGAGGAATCTCATAAGGAATCAACACAAAAACAAGCTAAGTTTTATACTTAGAATGCAATAGCCCAGTGGAGAACTTCATGCAAGGGACAGACTGGACAGGGAGCAGACCTGCAGAAAAGGGCCTGGTGGGCAAATTGAACAAGAGTCAACAGTATGTACTCTGAAGTAGTTCAGAAGGAAAATACTGGTAAAATATTTTCTACATGGAAGTATTCAAAAAGATTTGGAGTTTTTGTGTGAAATATATTCACATTTGCTGCACTAGAAATACTGAAAATAATACATGTACTACATTACAAGTAATATTACATGAAGTATGTTATACTAAGGTATATTTATAAAGCTTGAGCTGACTGAAGTAAAAAAATTAAATGCTTCCCAGCTTTCTGATTCTGTATACAGTTATGCATCCTTCTGATGAAGGTCATAGTCATAGCACATATCTTGATTTATTAAAATAAATAGTCAAGGTTATAGTAGTTTCAGACCTTAACTCTAGATTGTAATTTTTTTCATTTAATTTTTTTTTTAAATACACATTTAATGTAAATAAACATTTTAGTTATTTAGGCTATTTTCAGTGCATTTAATGCCAAACAGGATACTGCACAATTAGAAGGGATTGATCAGAAAGGGAAGGAGGCTTAATGCAGAAGCTTTGATTTCAAGAAAAATGCAAACGACTTCTCTGCAAGGAAGGGAGGCATAATAACAAGATAGTCAGCAGTCTCCCCTGCTTCTGCCTGCTTAATTTCCTCCTGTGAAAAGGAGTATCTTATGTTCTTCTTCCTTGTCTTGTCTACCAGTCTTGTCCATGCATCCACCTTTAGCCATTCTCCTGCCATTATCTATATTCTGCTGTCACAAGAGAAGCACAAGAAGAATATGTATTTTGCAGCTTCATAGTCTCCATTAAATTTTTTTACCTTGTCCCACATGTTTTTCAGACCTAGTCATCAGTTACTTGGTCACTCTGAGCTTTGTAAAATTCTTGTTTCTCCTCTGTGAAACTTGTGATCCTGACTCATAAGACTTACGATCTAGAAGCCAATTCTAATCATTTATTTGTGTAACGTATCAGCAAGGACAATGTGATGAAATGAGGTTACAGTATCAGATGCATGATTTCCCAGGCTGAATCAGCAGCAAATGGTATTCATTTCAGTCCCTTCTAGTTGTGAGTCTGATGCAAAACATAATCATCCAATCTTGACCACTAGAATAGATGTTGGGTTATTGCTTTGTTCTGATAAATTCCTTGGTAATCCTAGCTAAACTGCCAGAATTATTTCTATTTCCTTTGAAATACTAAGTCTGTACCTCTTGTCATGTATCCATATTGGAAGAAAAGACCGTTTGGGAACCAAAGTTGGGATGAAAGTGTTCAGAATTTTCTAAAGCATCTTGCTGTCAGTCAGCTAATGTTTTTCTTTAATCAGGAACCTTTGAATTGTATTAACTATATTTGTGACCTCTGCAACTATTTTTCCATCACCATCAAAGACTGAAGAAATGGTTCAGTGAGACAAGGAGTCAGAAGTCACATTGCCTATTTCAGGCTGCATTTTAAATTATATATAAATTAAAGGAATCTTGTTAGCAATTATATAATCTATTACACTGCTTATTCAGTTCTTTTTCCCCTTAATAGTGTCACAGATGGACCGTGACTGCACGTACTTTGACTCAGCCACAATTACAAGCTGTTTTCTGGTTAGTCATACAAGTAAGTTAAAAACTGCAGTTTGAACATGAAATACTACTTCCAAGATTGACAAGCACTAGGTATTTCTATGCAAAAGAGTCCTACACTAAGTCAGTGTGAGATAAATCACCTTTTTGAAGGTTTCATCATAGTGTGTCAAAGTCAAACACTAGTTTAAACCTCAAAGAAATTTTAACCTTGTCAAGGTTTGTTAGCAACAGTTTTGTAACTTGATATGGGTAGAAAGGTCCTAAATTTCTGCACGTCCTTCACATCTTACAGCAATAAGGCCTGCCTCCTAATTGCAACATGTTCTCACAGCACTGTGCAGCACAGTACTCTTATATCAGTGCTATTGATGTACCTGCAAACTCATTTTGAGGTAAAGTCTACAGTTTTCAATACCGCATTGCATTGATACCCACACTGGAATGATTTTCATGAGACATGTTCTTTTGTCTCCTTTGCTTCTTCATTCTGTGCAAGTTCACATTTCCCATCATAGAACAAAGAATCACAGAATCAGTTAGTTTGGAAAAGACCTCTGAGATCATCAAGTCCAACCTATGACCCAACACCACCTTGTCAGCCAGACCATGGCACTGAGTACCACATCCAGTCTTTCCTTAACCACCTCCAGGAATGGTCGTTCCTCCACCTCTCTGGGCACTCCATTCCAATGCTTAACTGCCCTTTCTGTGATGAAATTCCTCCTAATGTCCAACCTGACCCACCCCCAGCTCAGCTGGAAGCTGTGTCTTCCCATCCCATCCTTGTTACCTGGGAGAAAACCTGACCCTCATCTGGCTACAACCTCCTTCAGGTAGTTGTAGAGAGTGAGTTCTTCCCTGATCCTCCTTTTCTCCAGACTAAACTCCCTCAGCTCCCTCAGCTGTTCCTCACAGGATTTACCCTCCAGACCCTTCTTCATCTCTCTCTGGAGAAGATACACAGAGAAAGAGAGCAATGCCAAGAAATAGAGGGAAATGCAGAAAATTAAAAAGGTCACAAAAGTATGGCACAATCTTAATTCATAAAATGTGAGACAGTCTAAATGCTTCCTGACACCTCATTCTATTGACATATACTGTAATAAGAAACATAAATGATGCAAGTTATTCCATTTACTTGACAAAGATTATGAAAGCAGGGAGAGGCACAAAATTAATCAGTGCTTTTTGTATAATTGCATTCATGTAGTGATCTTTAGGCTTATTATTTAGAATGACTCAATAACTGATCTAACTTAGCCATTAACTATAACAAAAGAAAATGGGAAGACATTTTCCTTAAATTGATTATTCCAATTTTTAAATAAAAATCATTAAGGAATTGGATTACTATTACATAATTTTCTGTTCATTTCAGCATACTTTTTTTTTTTTTTCCTTTTGGTATAGTATGTTGTATTAAATTCCTTTTTTCAGGAAAACTCCACTGAAGCAAGAATCACATTTAACTTGAAAGGACAAAATTGATCAGAATTTATTATAAGGTTTCTTACTGTGCTTGCTAGTGTACTCTCCAGCTATCCTTTATTCTACTAAATATTTTAGAGACCATGTTTTTATTTGTACCCAACCATGTTTTATCCGATTTTGGAGACCACAAAGACTTTTTGTTAATAATGATGCTGTTTCCAACGTAACCCATTTGTCAGAATGGTAACTTTGCTGGCTCAGCATGCAGCAGAGAGTATGTGCCCTTTCAGGCGGCCCCACTGCAGTAGCTACTGGCACTGAACTGATTGAAACCTCTTTAACAGTGCAGCCCAGGTTTAACAGAGGCTTACCACAGTAACCTCTTGGACTTGTTATCTCCTAGCTGCAGGAATAGTGCAACTGTTTTGAGACATATCATCATGACCCTTGCTCACGAAGCAGAACTCTGATGATTGAACAGGCTGGCCACATGTATTCCTTGGTCCTGATGATCAGGTGCTCTGTGTGTGTCCTGTTTTGTCACCTGTGTTCCCTGAAAAACATGGAGATCCTCGGGCCTCCCTTGACACAGCATAAAAGGGGAATGTTACCTGTGCCTGCAAATACAACATGGAAAGGTTTTTGAGAGGTGAGTGCTTGCTCAATAAACATTCAAAAGCTGTAAGACTGCTGCCTCTCCAGAGCTGCCAACACACAGATGGTAGAAGGACCTTGTAGAGCCTTAGAGTTCTGCAGAGGAGTATCAGCCCCTGTACCATTTCTATCCAGTGATAAGGGATGTCTCCACATTAGCTTCATGAACTTACATATGTCAGTTCCATATTCAAAGATATGTACCTAAATGCCTAATATTTGAGTTTTCCCCAGCCATAAATTCCTTTTTTATACATTTCTAGGCTTAGGAGAAAGTTTCATTCTGCTTGATTCTTCTCTCAGTAAGCGGCTTTTGAAAAACAATATTCCCCTCTCTCCTTACACTGTAAAGACATGCACCAGGCTTTCCACCCTGACTACTACCATTTTCATTCATTTTGTGTCATAAGCAATAACACAAGACTAACAAGGTTGTGGCTACTGGTGCACTGATGTCTCTTGCACCAGAGGTATCACACATGATAAACAGTAGAGTGAGATTGTTGGGTGTTCCACATCCTTTTTTTTCAGCAAAAGGTGAGCAGGGAGGAGCTGCTAATGTGTCCCACTGGCATTTCCTGGGCCACAGGTACACATCCTGTCCAACTACCATCCTTGGTGCAGCAATGGCCACTTGGGAACCATGAAGGATCACAGCATAACTAAATAATTCAGGCTGCAAGGGAGTTCAGGGGACCTCTAGTCCAAACCCCTCCTTACAGCGGGGTCAGCTGTGAGGTCAGATGAGATTGTTCAGAGCTTCATCCAGATGGGTCTGGAAAACCTTGGGGCTTGTGAACCAGCATAGTGACTGCACATCCTCTCTGGACAACTTGCTTGGCTGCTCTTATGAGGAAAAAAGATTTTTCCCATTTATCCAGTCTGAAACTCTGCTGTTGCTGTTTGTGTCCATTGTGTCTTACCATCCAAGCCATACACTGTTGGGAAGATCATAGCTCTGTCTCCTCAATAATCTCTTCATAAGTGTTGGTTGTTATTTGGTTCCTTCCAGAATATTCTGTTCTTGAGGCTGAACACACACAGTTTCACTTTAGGTTATCAATGTCAGGTGATCAGTGTATTTCTTACATTTGAAGCCCTACCACTGGATGCAATACCTGCTGATCTTGAGAGTGCTGAGCAGAACAGGATACTGATTCCTCTTCATCTCCTGTGCTCAATACAGCCCTATATATGGCTGGCCTGTATTGCTGATGGGGTTCTACCTCCCCAGATGCAGGACTTTGCATTGAATTGTTGACTTTCATGAGTTCCCTGTTGGCCTTTTCCTCCACTCAGTATACATCTCCATTCAGTGGCAGCTCTGCAGTCATTCCTGTCTCAACTCCCCAGATTTTAGAGTATGAAACTCATACAGCCAGCCAAGGAAGCTGACCATTTTTACTATGGCAAATAACAGTGCTTTAAAGAGAAGTTCATAACTCAGGGGTTTTTCCACTTGATGAGGACTCATAAACTTGTTCAGAACACAACATTCTCCCTACAGGATTGCATAAATTCTCTCTGCTCCTCTACACACATGACACAGAATCCAGTAAGTCATATTTTTATTAATCTGCACACATTGTGATTTGGTCAATAAAATAAACCTTTTCCTCATTTGTCAGTAAGGATTTAATATCAAGCACTTTGCACTACCACAACCTTATAAAACTACAACCTAGAATGTGAGCATGGGGACTAGATGCACATTTTTTAATGGTTATTTATATGAAGGTCCTCATATAAATCAATGAAAGTATTCATGTAATTAAAGCGATTACAGCTTGTTTCTGGAATGCTGTTTTATGTGCAAAATATTGCACACAAATTTTAAGAGTACATTAAAGTACTAAAGAAGGAATGAGATCTAAACTGTAATCATCCATTCCATTATATTTGGAGATTATTTTGGTATAGAATGCTTGGCTGTGTCTATTTTGTGAATTCATGTAATTCCAATTTGATAAATTTAGTTTCTTGAAATGTATGGGCTGGAGTTCTGCATGGATTTCAAGTATCTTACGAAGAAAACCATGATATTTCCAGGAAATTTGACATGCAAATATGCATATACATCCAAAAATCCTTCTTCACCACAGTTGGCAAAACCCAAACATACTGTTTTGAAAAGAAAAGACATATTAATGAAAAGCAAATAAGTAATAGTTGTGAAGTACCAGTGTTGATATTCTAAAAAAGAAATCAAAACCGAAAAATGATAAATGCTTCTGTTCACAATGAGTGCTACAAAAAGTGAAGTATTAGTATTATATGTCCGTCTCTTCCTTCTGTTCCTCTCAAATCTCCATGGTCAGTGTGGCAGATGTCACTGTGGCTTCTTCATTACTCCATCTCCAGAGCAGAGTCCAGGTCAGCTCCCCCAGCTCTGCAAGTCCTGCTCTTTAGCAGCTGTAGCTCCCACCTTAACCACTTATGGTGTTTCTCCTTCTCTTCTAAAGCTCATTTTGCCAGAGTTTTAAGGTTTTGTTTTTGTTTGTTTGTTTTTTTTTTTCACCAGTTACTGCCACAAGCCTTAGAAACTAGTCTTGCCATGCTGTTGCCAGCGTCTACTTTTATTTTTCTGCCCCTGTGTTATTACAGCACCAGTGCAATACAGGCCATTTTTTCATCACCTGGGCCCCTGCTGACTCACCAGCACTGACCAGAATTGTTCTGTGCACTCCATGTGATGTGTTAAAACAATAAGCTCAGTCTCACCAAACTCTGACCCTTTGGTCAGCAGAGACACTGGACTAGTGACTAAAAACTGGGCATGTACCTGGAGACAAAGCTTTATGTTCACCTGTTACCATCATCTCAGGGAAGAACAGGACCACAGAAATTAATGGAAAGACAAGTGAACTGACTTGGTGCCTCTGTGGAGCTAAGGAGAAGGAACAAGGGGAATGTCAGCATTGGTTGTCTGACAGCCTTCAGCCAGACCTCCTCTAGTGTTACCAACCAGTGCAGCACAGATTGCACCAGTCAGCAGAGTATAGTAAAATCAGAAATAGCAATGGTATCTCTATTTTTCTAATATACAAAAAAAATCTCAGATTTGCTTATGCAGATTATAGCCATGATTGTGTCCCTCTTCTGTTCTTCCCTTCTTCTTCCTCTGTTCTAAATGTTTGAACACAGCTGCTTTGAGAGTGACCAATCTTTGTTATCACAGGGATACATTGGTATTTCAATAGTTTCGTCTTAATCCATCCAAGATATTAATCCTTAAAGAGTTCATAATATCGAAGCCAGATCCTTCTTCAGAGATGTACTGCAGGGTACAAGTCTCTACCACAACAAAGGTAAGTTCCCCTTTTCATTTACAGAATTTCCCCTTAGATTTACTCCATCCTGGCCCTGTCAATTGATTTATACTTCATTTACCTGTGTCTCCTCTCAGTTCTCTCATGTCTATGTAGAACAACTCTTTGCTTTGTGATTTCTCAAGTATTGGCAGTTTTGCTCTTTGCAAATTTCTCTTATTTTATCTCTTCCTCACCTTCCATATGAACCACAATCACTTGCCCCAGTTTTATTTCCTCCTGACACAAACACTACCTATTGACACAATAACAAAATACTTACCTCTGTCTTTTTTAACACTTTTTCTATTCTATCACACTACTCTGTTGTCACTTTCTGCGTGCACCAAAGACACTGCTGTAAGTTCTGCAATGTTTTTTTCTTACTGTTACGCTTGTCTTTCAGGAAAAAAAAAATCAAAATTTTTTTAAACTTTGTATGAATATAATCATATAAAAATAAATTGAATTGCTTAATTTCATTCATGCTTGTGTGCATCACAGAGTTGAATGCATCTTTTTTTGGGGAAAAAAAAACAAGCCAACAACCAAATTTTATTTCAAAGGTTTCACTGAATTAGGATTATCATGGCTTTTAATAATATTTTAAGCATTGCCTGCAGGGAGAAACTAAAATATGTGACTGAGGGAATTACATATGTGTATAAAGTAACATAATATACTGAAATAACAGCAAAAAAATTGGAGATAATCAGTGAGAATAATAATTGTAGTGAATTAATAACTGAAAATAATAATGACAGTGATTTATTTTCTGTCAATTACTCTGGCAGCCACTTAATTCCATAGTATGATAAAATACTGCACAGCAGCTTTAAGTAAAAGTTCATGGCTCTCTTGCACTTCTATTACAAAACCTAGAAAGGAATGAACTGCACAATAGAGTTCTGGAAACTAACAGACAGACAAAAAGACAGACCACATGCAAATTTGGATGTCTAACGGGGTAACAAGAAAGATACAGCTTCAGACATGCAGTATAAAGATATCTAGACTGCCACAAATGATAAGTCAGAGAAGGATGTGAAAAAATGGCCCACTTAGTTACTGCTACTACTCCTACTAATAGTAATTTTGACCTATTGTTATTGTTATTATTGTTAATAATTGATATTATTGTTGTTGTTGAAAATTTTCATTGATGTGAGAAATATCTGTTTCAAAATGGGAAATTCTGCAACATTTGATGTTAAAAACACTGTAATGTAATTAATAAAAATATCACATCAAGAAAGTTATGATTCAAACCCTTGTTTCAGAAGTAGGAGAGTAAATGAAGTGGCAACACACCTTTCCAGAGGCAGAATCATGGTGGGATGAAATCTCATTGTCTCTTTCACAGTTGGTCTTTCATATCAGGTGCTGCAGAGCATGTACCTCGCAGGATATGTCAATTTGAAAGGTTTGGGTCTCCTCAGTAAAATCACTCTGCCTTCTACAGGAAATACTAGAGAATTCCCTCACACATGGGATAGTCTTCTCTTGATTGCTTTAAGGCTCTCTCTATATCACATGTTACAGCTCCTTAAATTTTCTTAGCAGATGGAAGGAAAAGGAACATATATATTCATCTGAAATACTCTATAAAAGGAAATACATGTTTGGTAATGATGGAATTCATGACTCACCTTCTCTATTGTTATTGTCTCTTTGTTTGGAAAGGGACTTGGTAAATTAATACTTCGCTATCCTTTGGAGTACAGGCTTTATACAACATACCTGTTAGGGAACTATAAGATTCTGCCTTTGAGATAGAATATTATAGATTTTTCATTTTAAACAATTTCTGAAAATATTTCCTGAGCAGTAAATGCTTCATTCAGTAGGATATAATTTAATCCTTGACTGAAATGACCACTTGCTCAAATGTACAGTGAAAAAGCCCAAGAAAACAGCTGTAAATGATCAAAAAGAAACATATATATGTAGGATATCATTATGCTCCTGTCTGTTTTCACTGTAATAGCAAACCAAATACCATAGACCATCTGCATGCATAAGATATTTCTACCTGCATGGCATGAGGCTTTGATAGTCCTTAGTGAACTCCTTTTTGGTTTGAAATGTAGATATGATCTAACTGCTGCACTTTCATTTCAGTTTCAGAGGGACTTTTGTCCTGAGCAATTTGAGTTTACTGTCATTTCTTCTATGTAAGCACATTGGAGGAAATTTTCTCTTTTGGAATTACAAATACTCCAAACAGGGGCGTTGCAGGTTTTGTATGTTCCAGTTGTTTTATGGATGAATACTGTGATGAACTGTGCCTACTCTTAGCACAGTTCTTGCACACATCCACTACAAAACTACACCAGAGGGTGGTAAGTTTCTTGACAATGCTTGCAAATTAGAAATGTAAGGGAAATATTCCTCTTTCTGTAGCAAATACATTCTCCACAAACCTGGCTTTAGCCTTTGTAGGACACCATTGAACTTCCCATTACAGTGACAGTAAGACAGAGATACCTGGTGAGAGGCAATAACCCTTTATAGTCACAGGGTGCAAAGATTAAGATTTTTCTGCATGCCTGGTTTCTCTTCACTGGTTAATAAAAAACTCAAAGTTGGTACATCACCAGCCACTCAAGTGCAGGAATGTGGAAATCCTCAGACTTGAACAGAAGAAGTTTCATCATTTTCTTCAGTCTTCCCTTCTGCTATAGAATTGGCTGTCAGCTGTTCCTTACCTAAAGGGTGAGTTTCTCTGTTAATGGAAATGCTTCTCATAGAGCATGTTGTTGACATTTCCTGAATATACTTAGTACCTTTTGGGTTCTAAACAATTAAATTTGTTATAACCACTGAGTCAATAGTTATTAATAGACAATTTATCTGACTTTTGTACACCAGTACAGTGTTGCAGCAGCCTGGATGTGAAATCTAAGAGGGACTATGCTTGAAAGAAACAGTTTCAATTTTGATTGAAAAATAAAAGAAAAAATCATGGAAACATATTTCTTGATCTAAGAGTTTGTAAAAATCTGTTTCACAAAGCCTATCTCTTGGATATGTTTCCTTTGATGTTATTTGAGTTCCAGTAGGGCACAAAAAAGGCGTGTAAGAAAGGAAAGAAACTTAACCATATTCTTGAAAGTGCTGTCATCTGTTATGTCCAGCATACAGAGATAACAGCTGTCTCCATAGGGATGAACAGTCTTCAAGTGTATCAGTAGGAACATACCGGGCAGACATAATCTTTATCCTAAGGATATTCCCCCTGTCTCCAGCAACACTTTTTTTTTTTTCCTTTTTGTCAGTACTACAATGTTAATTTTATAAAGTCACTCTATCCTGTAATCATGAGAAAGTTCCACAAAATGGATGAGCAGAAAGTGGAAAGTTCAGCAACTTCTAAATGTATGTTTCTGTGGGGAAAAGATTTTGTTTCTGAAATAATCCTTAACAACCAATTTTCAGCAGGTATACATCTGGGTACACATGTCAAAATTGGACAAGAATTACAGCCCTGAACATACAAATCAATACCTACCGAGTAAGCATTTGAACACAAATGCCTACCTAGTGTTTGATATCTTCAGTTACCTTTTCTGCAACAACTATTGTGTTCTTTTGTACATGCATCTCCTGTTGACAGACTTCAAAACTGACCAACACTTCTAATAACAGTTCTACCCGACAGCTAAGAATGGTTTATTTCTGTTATCTGTCCACAAATATGAACAATGTCCTCCTCCAGCAATCTTCTTATTGAAAGCCCAAAACGTGGCTTTAGTGTTTACAATTTCTCTGAGACTTGTAATATTTCAGACAATTTATGAAAGCAGATCAAGGAGTAACATTTTAATGTTTTTTTATAATCTGAAAAATAAATAATTTTCCTATTTTTAGCTGCAGTATACTTACATCAATGATTCTCTTCACAACGAGTAGTACCTTAATGCACAAACATGTCTGGGGACTTTAGAGAGGGATCCCATCCGGTTTAGTTCAGTGCAGCTAAGGAAATATGTCACAGGCTTGTACTATGCCTACAATCAGGAATTTATGATGGGGACTTCTGAAAGTAACTGTAAACGAATTTAAAAAGGTACTTTTTGGAAGCACTTTAGCAGTTCATGGCATACATCCAACTGCACCCTTTGGCATTTTTAATCCAGTCTTCTGAATGAGACTAAAAAGAAGTCACCAGTAGGAAGCTTTCTCTATATAACTCTCCATAAGCTTTTCTAAAGGACACATCCTCTAAAAGATGTGACCATACACACAATTTTGAAGAAGACTACAAAGGTGTGACAGTGTAATGAGAGACACAGGTCTGTTGTTACCTTCTCTTGCACTAATTTAGTCTAAAACAGTTTTCAGCCGGTCTAAACTTCTCTAGACTGAGGTGAAATGGAGAAATTAACTCAGCTATCTCACTGAAGAGCTCTGTGTTTTCTGGGCTGAGGTAAATTCAAACAGACTATGTGAACATCAAGAGAGAGCAGTCCTAATGAATCAGACCAAGTGTCCTGTCCACTTAATCCAGTCCTTTGTCTCAGCCCTACATCCAAGACTCGATGTTAAGGGATACAACAAGCCAACTATGCTGTGATAACTTCCAAGAGGAGGTCCTTGCATTCAGTGTTTTCCAGATCAGGAAGGCAGGACCATTTAGGGCATGGGACTTTTTTCTCATGTAGAATCAAACACTTGACATGCAGGAGAAAAAGGCAATTTTTTTCAAATTTAACATAATTAAACGCCAGTCTTGAATTGACTTTTAATAATTGTTATAAAATAACATAAACCCTGACTCATGACATCTCTCTACCTCTTAGAAAAGCTTTTAAATGCCTGAAGATTTTCTTTTACATGACATATATTCTCTGGTAACCATTAGAAACAGTTCAGAAAGAACACACATTCTGAGCTTTAAAATTGCCAGTCAGAGTCTCTGGATTGTAAGTTTAGAGTAAATCACACCTTTAGATACATGGGGTCACACTCACCTACAAAATTATGTTCTTGAAATTCTATGGATTAATTTTGAACAGACTTAGTATGATTTTTGGAAAAGTTCACCAAGAGAGCAATTGCTTCATGTTGGATGACAAATTTAAGCCCTTTATTGTTTCTGACAAATCACTTTGCTGCCAAGCATTTGAAAAGTTCACAGCTCTTCTGTTTCCAAGGTGCAGTATATTTATCATTCCATTCTTCACTGGAGTACAAGAAATGAAAGTTTTTCAGGGTCATCTTCAAAAACATTATTATAAAATTATTCAGATTCTGAAAAGCTTATGAGATTATTTCTGTACTTATTTTTCAGTGCCTTTTCAATAAACTAGAAGTAAAAAGTTTTACTAGGCAAATATCAGGAACAAGACCCAGAAGTCCAAAGCCACATCACTGTTGAGAGAGCAGACAAAACACTAAAGTGTGAACGGGCACTACAGAGCTATGTGTGCATTTGAGCAACTCTATTATTCTCTGTATGCACACTTCTGAATGCACATACACATTCACACATGTATAGACATGCATAGCTATGCATCTATATGCATATGTATCTTAGTAATGGAAGTATCTGTCAGCATTTTTGTAAAATCTTCTGTTTCAACTATTTCTGTCACCAAGGGACCTATTAAAAAATAAGAAATTAAAAAAGTCGTGGTAGATTATCATCCAAGAATCTTGCACTCATCTTTCCCTCAGTTTTTATGAGCACTCAAACCCCCTCCACTTTAGCAAAAGCATAAATATAAATACACACGCACAGCTGGCTGTTTCATATCTTTACTAAAATAGTGCATGATAGTTCCCTAAAGCAAGTTTCTTTTCTATGAGAATATCAGAAGCAAAGGAGGGAAAATGAATCCATATTGTAACAATTTTTTATACTTCAGTTGCACTTGTTAGTCTTGTCTTCTTTCCAATCGGATTTAAAAATTGTTACAAGCACGTTTAATTACCTTTGCAATAAAAGCAATTAATTTTCTTCAGAGACTTAACATAGTGATTCAAAATACCATTGTGAATCCATAACATATCACTGAGACTGATGCTGCAGATATTAGCAGGGCTATTCGAAGCATAGAATAAATAAATGACTTAATGACTAATGGAGAATTGTCTAACATAAAGTAATCTTCATCATTACTGGGACATATTTCTAATATTATAGTCTACACACAGAATAGAAAAGAGTAAAAAGTATGCTGACTTTTTTTAGGATGCTTCAGAAAACATTTGTATACAAAGAGAAAACTCCTAAGTGATTAAGTAACCTCTTCAGAAAATAAGAAGAGGCTTCCATGGCTAATCACATCCAGTATTCAAGCATCACTGGATACTGTACTTTCTATGGTTTATAATAAAAAAAAATGGGGTTTAAAGAATTCAAACACATGAGAATTTTCTAATTCTCTTATAAACCTTGTAGACACAGTCATGCATGTGTCCCACACCAGCGAGGAACTCATTCCATGGACATTGTCACTAACAAATTAGTGTAGGGAGTATTTACTATCCAACTTTCAGGAATCCATTATTCATAAATGCAAAGTTTTCTACCTACTGGAAAGAAAATTGGTTATGTCACATGCAGACTGTCACTGGTTGGGAATTAGCCTTGAGGAACTGTGGGATGCTAAAAACGTGTTGTTCCTTGCTGCAGCAATGTTGTCAGTCTGCATTACATAAACCATCATGTCACCTTTATCACCCAGAATCTGTGCTGTTTATCCATTCAGACCACACAGTAGCTCACAAGTCTTGTAAGTTCCACTGTTGCAGAACATGGCACTTATCCATGAGGTGCTTCAGAAGCTCCATTGTTTGTATAACAGGACTAATACTGGATTTGCCTGTGAGCCCCCGACCAATATGGCTATTGATCAACCGCTCATGCAATGCTACAGTCTTCTCTTCCTCTTATGGCCAAAGTTTTTGAAAATACTGAGGTTCTCCACTGACAGAGAACACATATAGCCAGAAAGAGAACTAGTTAGTGTAGTTTCCACTCTGTGCCTGAAGAGAAGAGAGTGGGTGGGGATGAAGAGCACAAAGGGGAAGGAAAAGGTGTAAATATTCGCATAAGAGTGGCAGCTGCAATCACCACCTTCTACGCTGTTTCCTCTCTTGTCTTCTGTAAACAGCAGGAGGATCAAAAGCTTTCCCCAGATGAGGTCTATCCTGGGGGAAGAGAATTGAAGTGTAGAACAGGAAGGTTCAGGGCAGCTGAAGAAGAGCGATAGAGAGATCAGAGGAACGGGACAACAGTAATGCAGCATGCAGGGCTCCTGGAATGAGACCAGGCAGCAGTGAGGCAGTAATGTATCATTCTGCAAAAGAATACAAATACATAATAAATAAAGTATGCATTTTAAATGCACAATACACAATAGAATGGCAAAAACCCATCAATGCCTGCCAATATAGATTTTGAATAAGCATAAAAGCAGTGTTGTTGTTGTTGTTGTTGGTTTGGTTTGGTTTGGGGTTTTGTTTGTTTGGGTTTTGTTTGTTTGTTTGTTTGTTTTAATTTTCATAGACTTTGAGTATTTTGTCAGATAAAGTCAGACCTTTGAATCATGTTCTTATGGCAGAGCATCTAAAAAAGCTCATTAGAAGTTTCAATGGTGAGTTCATGTTTGCTCAAGCAGCTACTAAATTTGCTGGGATTGCATGTGAAAATACTTGAGTTCTGTGCACATTCATGGAGAAGTAGTCAGGCTGATATTAAAATACAGTAGAGGAAGGGAACTCTTACCCAACAGGCTTTCAGTGTGCCATTAAGTGTATTGCTATTCTAATTATGATTAACAGAAGAAAATAAAGAGAAAAATTAGCTTTTAGCATAAACTGGTACCCACAAATAAGAAATAAGAGCAGTGAAGGGAATGACACAAGGCCTCTGCCTTCAATTACTTCAGAGATAAAACATTGTGGAATAAATGCTTCCAGGAACAGAGCAACAGAACTGGATTTTCAGCTAAGAAGTACAAAGAAAAAAACTGGTCATGGTAGTCTTTAAGTGGAGCACTCACTCATGTAATGAGCTGCTTTTGTAGTTTACATACTTAGTTGGTTGTCAGGTAAACACAACAGCCCCGAAGAGTCACAGAATGTACCTATCTACATTGGAAAGGTCACACTGAAATTGCTTTTCCTTTTTTGAACCTTTAGTTTCTGTCTAACAGGAGAACTATATCAGTATGTTTATTACTGCTGTTGTTTTTAATTGCTTTTGTTTTAAAACATGTTTACATGAAGTGAAAAATTTGTAACATGTTTTTTAAAAATAATTATGTCACTGGTTTTGGCACTATACAAGACTCTTAAAACCATAATCTATGTACAACTAATACTTTATTGATCTACCACATTTGAGACCTCCGTGTTTTATAGGAGATGTATGAGTGATAAACATGAAATTCTGTTTGCAGTGGCTTCACTCTGGCTTACATGGACAAATGACTTTATGATGTGCATGTTGGCCAGTTTTCAGAAATGTGTCTCCAAATAGTAAGTTGAAAGCTGTTGCCGCCCATGATGATATTAATGTCCTATAATTTTTTAAAGCTTTTTTTCCTGTTAGTCTAGATAATGTTGTTCCCAGTGACTGAGTGCCACCAGATCCAGCAATAATTCCACAAACAGTGCAGGTGTCCATCTGCTTCTTACAGGCACAGTACTCGTAATTCAGTAAGTGTACTTGAGTGAATTTCAAAGACTGTGGAGCAGAATGAGAAAATTATTACTGGAGAGGTTACATATCATATTACACTAACTGATAGTGTTATAAAAAACCAAACAGGCTATCAGACATCCATTCTTCAAATCTAAAAGAGAAACAATGGGTTGCTCCTCAGCATGGGAACAAATGCCTTGACTTCAAATGAAAAGTTTCAAGTAAGATCACAGGATATGCCAAGTTGGAAGTGACCCACATGGGTCATCAAGTCCAACTCCTGGCCCTGCATAAACCATTCCCAAAATGTCAGACCACGCACCCAAGTGTATCATCCAAATACTTCTTGAACTCTGTCAGACTTGGTGCTGTGACCACTGCCCTGTGGATCCTGTTCAGTGCCCAACCACCCTCTGAGGAAAGAACCTCTTTCTAATATCTAACTTAAACCTTCTCATCCTCCCAGAAGAGGGGGGAAAAGAAATGGTGGATAAAGAGGTGTTTGCTACATAAAAGAGTGAAGAACCATATTATTAATGGGGGGACAAGGTATGATAGAAGTGAGTACATGAAGACAGTGAAGGGAGGCAGCAGGCCAGCAGGGCTCTGATGAGGGCGAGTAATTAGCTGGTGATGGCTTTTGGGAGAAATTCTAATGCATCATGAAACCATGGGCTCTATGGTTATTTTTAGCTAGTAATTTTCAGCCCAATAAAACTAGATTATTTTCTTTTCTAGGTTGTATTGACTCACTGCATCCAGCACACTATTGTAGTTCAGTGGCCCAGGGCAAAAGTGTTTTCCAGTACCATTTTCTTTCAAAGTTCTGGGGAATAAATTGCTGTTTAACTTTTTCTCATGAAGCAGATTTTCTTCCACAGTCATATCCAGTGAGCTTTTCCCACACCTACCTCTTTCTTTTCCTGTAGTTTCAGTTCTGATGGAAATTTTCCAACAAACAACCTCACTGTTTTCCTCTCAGAACCATCATTGAAATTTAATCTACCCCTTATTTAGCAATAGAGTAAGAGGACTGAAGACTTCACTTTGGTGAGTGTCTTGGAGTAAATGTAGATCAGCTTGCTTATGTGCACTCTCCACAGTCATGTATACTATCACCATAATCATCACCACTTGTCCATACAGTCTGGATTCACTTCCACTGACTTCTGTCCACACAGAAATCTAATTCAGCACCAATCTCTCTTTTCCAGTTTGGTTTACATCACTTTCAGTCAAAGTTGTGAAGTTTTCTAATTAGCACTTGTGCTCTTCAGAGTGGGTGATGGGTGTCTTGATTTTTATTCTCCCTGGAGATCTTATCCTTTGCCTGAAAAGCCATTTAAAGTAAGCTTAAATGATTTATTTTTTTTTATTGCAGGCAGTGTAGACAATAGAATGAATAAATAAAATTATTTGAGTAAGTTCAAGAAGTTGGATTGAACTCCTTAACAATGCTGCATATGAGTCCTCTTTCTGCAATACTCACTTCTTGGCAAAGGATTTCAACACACTGAAATCCTACTTCAAGAATAGCTGAGGATCCGTTGAAGTATAATGCTGGTAGCTGGCCATCACATTCTCTACATCACAGAATCTAGCTTTCAGATGGATCATATGGGCGAGAGAGGATGGGTATTACACTAAAGGATATTGATACACTGTTTTTTCCCATGTGCATAGAAGAAAAACTCCAGAAACATACTTTTGAAAGTGAATATTAAAATTCAGATGGAAACTTTAAAAGTTAATTTAAATATTACCACTGTGAGATAGCAGTGGTAGGAAAAATAATTATTAATCATTTCAAATGGTATATCACCAGATGTCCTGTCTCAACTATCCACTATCCATTTGACAGTCTTCCTTAAGTGTAAGTGTATTTGTCCTTATACAAAAGCAATCTCTTTAGATATTCTGGGCTATCAAAACATGACAGAAAAATGAATGTGCCCTTTTCTGTGCTCCCTTTCCTTTAAATCTATGTCCTCGAAATAGCAGATACTTCCAACTGTATATTGATAGACTAGCTTCACAAGTTAATTACCCATGTTCTGTATCATTGTAAATGAAACCTAAAGGCCAGTCCAATCTACAGAGCTGCAAGGGGAGTAATTTGTTTTATAATGTATGACACATCTGAATATACTGTGTAATTACAGAAAGTTTTCTGATGCAATTTAGGTCCAGTAGGCTCTGTATCTGTTGAGAAACTTCTAATGATAAAGTACATTAAATATATGTATGCACTCTACAAAACTTAAAAAAAATAAGGAATATTTTGTATGAAGATAGTGACTCCCTCTACCATCAGATTATATTCAGGAACATGAAAGGAATATTATATTAAAAATGGATTACTACACATGCATAATATATATATATATATATATATTTCATTAAATAGATTAAAGAAAAGCAGCACAAGTTTAGATATATACTCTTCCTGAGATGACTATTTACCCATAACTCAAATGAATTTGTAGTTTGTTCCTAGAGATTACCGGGCCCAAAATGTTCCCTGTACTATCCAAATTCTGCATTCCAATGCAATTAGTTTATTTTCTCTTATGTTCCCAGATGGAGGCAGAAGCTGATCCCCTGACTTTGAACAGTCTGATGTTCATTTGGAATGTGAGAAAAAATTAGTGGTGCCATGATAATGCCAAGACAAGATTTCAGGATGCTGACAGACAGCTTTTCTGACTCACTAGGAAGACTGCAGAGCCAGCACAGAGACTATGCAACATGACAGAGTCTTAACTGTGCTTTCACCTCAAGTTGGCATGCAGTGCAAGATTAAGCAGAACAAGTGGCATCCAAAAAGAGGAACACACAGATAATTATGCAAAGGCAAATCTCACGCAGAAGGGGTAATACCTCTGTCCTCCAGAGATTGCTGCTTCACTATTGTATACATAAAGGATTCAAAATAAATAGCCATTCTCCTGGAACTTGCTGGCTGAAGGCAACACGAGATGCATTGTACAAGCCCACAATAGAGCCAATGACTAAGGCACCTACTCTAAAGTATCTCCCCCAAAATGCCTGCTCTAATGGCTCTCACAAATCCTCCCAAAAACAGATATCCCAAAATACAGGGCAATGTTGAGCTGGTGATTACTGACTTCTGCCACCTAATCACAATGTGCAGCTGCACAGAATAATAGTGAAATTAATTTGAAGTTTATCCATGCAAAAACAATATTTCCTGGAAAAGGTATGCATATTGCTTCAGATCAAATACGTGAACAACTGGTCAGTTTCCATATGGGCAAGCTTTACAGCAGCACTAACAACTGTTTACACAAAGAAAGCCCTAAACTCTGAAAAATACAATGTCTTCTTTCAAAGGAAAGGGCTACACTGATATATTCTGTTGAACCAGGTAGAGAGGCTATGGCAGCAGTGACTAAAGCAATAAAGATCAATAAAAGTGACAGTACAATTCAGGAAAGAATGTGATTTTTCTGGTAGAACAGAATGGTTAGCAATAAGCACTATAAAATGTAATTGAAAGTTCTGGATATGCGTACATTAGGACCTTAATTTGGAAAAGAATATAGTTCCTTTAAATGGGAATTCCTGTTTCAAAGGCACTCAGGTTAATAATTGCTCATTTCTGATTATATGAAAGTTCATTATATATTTCAGAATATGTAAAAAGTCAGGAGTGCTGGTGTAAGAGAAACAGCAAGTGAGGAAGTCCTCACTAAAGGTGAGCTTGTGTTCAAAAGTATGTCAGTACACACTGATTACATACAAGCTGATTTTTCCTGTTGTTATTAAATACACCCACTCCTACAATATTTACTCCACAACTGGTATAACTGCTGCTGATAATAGTACAATCTGGAGAAATGGAGCTTCACTTAAGCTAACAATGTTCTGTTTTCTATCATCATGCTTCTACAATTCTGGCAATTTACCCAAACTAATATCATAGCTAATTGATGCCATCACAATCAGAAGACCTATTAGCTTCTAAGCTTAGTTGTATGCATCACTACAGTAAAAAGCAGAAATCCTTTATTTGAAGTGTTGACTTCTGAGGATCTGAAGGCAGAGCAAGAGCTGACAAATAATGGTAACTGCTCAAAAGTCATTAGGTGTTATTATGAATGGAAATCTATTCCATCTATTGCCATGACCTAGTCATACACAGTCTTATTTTAAGCAAGATAATTGTCATGTAAACAGTGAATCCATAAAGCATGCTCTTTGTGCTTTTCCTAATGTCAGAATACAACAAGTGGCAACTCAAAATGAGGAAAATGAGGAAGGAGGTAATGAAAGCATTAGCTAAAATCGTTATTTAAAAAACGGATGAGGCTTCTTCCTTTGTGTATAAGGAAAGTGCAGGAGGACATAAAAAGCAAACCCTAAAGGAGCAACTTTACCACCTGGCTGGGCTTCTAACAGGGATCAGAAGCAGGCAGCAAGAGCAGGGTGTAAGAGCAGAGCCACACAGGAGTATTCTGAAGCAGCAGCACCCCTGTGCTCAGAGGCCTCCGGGAGACTTCATATAGACAGAAAGTACTGCAGAAAATGCCCCAGAGGCAGGAGGTGTCTGCAAAAAGGAATTGGTTCTAGCATATTTTCTTTGTTTCACTAGTGAAAAGATTAGGTCTTGGATCTTGGCAGTCTAGTGTCTAGAAAACACACAGGGCTTTATTCTCAAACTGTGGATCAGCTCCCACGTATTTTGTTGAATATTTTCTCTCTTTTATACTTTTAAGGAACAAACTCCTGGCCAGTTTTGGTGAGGATGGTGAATATTACACCATGCTGAGGTGCTCAGAGTCCGTGGCAGCTTTAGCAGATGTCAGAACAACAAGGGTTTGTTCACAGATTCTCACCAGTGCTTATGATTTACCCTTTGCACAAAGGTCCCAGTCCTGGGTAAGAGGACATGCTTGCTGAGATGACTAATGCAGCATCTCAATGGTAATACAATTAACAAGGAAAATGTTGTAGGGTGTCTGCAGTGTACAATTTCATTATATTTTTAGTTTACTGTCAGCCTCTCTGATAGTATTGATATTCTGGCTATGTCAGCCTAGATTTCAATATCTATTTCAATTAACATGTAGGTCCAGGCAAAAATAATCAGGAACTTTCTAGATAAATTGCATATTCCCATCAGAAGAATAGACAATAAATCTGCTTGATAGCACAGTTCAGGGGAAATGTAGGGGAGTGGGGTTTATCCACTTTAACTTATTTTCATCTGTACTATGATTTACTATTGTACTACTGCTCTTAGACACAACATTATAACCAGGTTATTGTTGGCTAGACTTCACGAACAAAGATTTTGGGATAAGCCTGCGCAATGGATTTTTTAGGTGAGGCACAGTGTGCGGAACTGTCCCCACCCCCTTTACTCCTGAGGCTCATCTTGCCACAGCCAAGCAGCTCGGACGGTGACAGCGAGTTCCTCGGGATTCGAACCGGCGTCCTCAGAGGAGGAGCCGGCTCCACAGGCAGGGGATTACACCATTCGGCCAACACCCGCTGCAACCAGGCTATTATAATGGTAGCTTCACACTCTCTCTTCATTCCCATTGGACAGCATTCTGCTCTAAAAACACATTCCTCTCATAGGTGTGGGAGAGAAGAAATCCACTTCCAGTTTGTAACACAGCCAGGTAAAAGCTGGATTTGCTGCTTGACCCAGGAAAGGATGACAGAATCCAGCAACATTATCCACAAGCATCTTGGCTCAACATGGGTCAGACAGACAACACAGTGATTGGGGGACCAACCAGAGCTGGTCTAGAGGGTTTGTTGAGGTAACCACAACAAATGCAATCCCATCCTTTGGAGACATCACTTTCTGCTAGGAGTAGATCCCAAGGAGGCCAAAAGTCCTTCTTTGAAAGCTCTTAGTGGAGTTCTCCTTTTTTTGCAAGCATGACTTCAGTAAGAGAAGAATATGGGTCATTGAGAGTTTACCCTGTGCATTCACCTATGAACATATATGTATGGAACATGATAAAAACCATGTTAGAAGAAAACACCTGAGGCCATACTGCCATCTCACTCCTCCAAATGCGTATTTCTCAAGGTGGAGCATGTCCTCTCTTGGGTTCCGCTGCGCAATGACACAACTTCAGCAGCTTTCCCACCCACCTACTCTTCTAACCAGAGCAGCTCAGAACAGCAAACTCTTTAAAAAAGGCATAAAATGTGTGTTTATATTCTTTGAGGGGGAGAACTGAACTGGATATGAAAACAGAAGGAAACACCGTAACTCATTTCAAAAAGACACAAGTACTCTGAAACAGGTTCTGAGCATTTGTCCTGAATTGGTCTGGAAAGGGCAGCACCAGGTATGTCACATTTTGGTTCATCCAGGATCAGGTAGTAAGTTAGGATCACTACTTAAAACCGAAGGTGTAGACCTTACACTTACACCCTCAAACACATACTAAGTCCCACTTTGGATATATAAAGTTTCTACCACAGGACTCTGGTATCTCAGTTCACCAGCTGGTGCTGCAATGGGGTTAAATGTATCAGTGACTCTTTTTGGTCACACAGAACCTGCTCACAGGGCTCTGTTGTGAACACTTTTAAGAAGGACTAATTTATTTCTGAATTTGGGGCCCTGTAGGCCTGGGGTGGTTAACATACATTGTCGATACCAGAGTGATGTTTTTAATGGCCCAGTAGGACAAAGCCTAGAGTTACATAAAGCAACAGTTTAGCTGGAAAAGCTTATGAAAAAATGCTAGTCTCTAGTCTCACAGGAGTAATTTGAAGAAATACACAACTGAGAAAGATGGAGACTCTGCTGAAGATGCAGACATTGTAATTGGACGGTAATATATCTCCCAAGAGATTTAGAGAGTGATTCTGACATTAAAAATGTTTCCAAGCTGTTAACATAATGAAATATTTATAAAATAAATTTGAAATGTTTTAAAATGGGTGTTGGGAAACCTTGATGATTTAATATATTTGATAATGATAGTGCACTAATTACAAATGATTTTGTTTCCACTTAAAATTATGAATGATCAAGACCTAGAATGAAAAGCAATTTTAGAGACTTTAAAAGGAAAAGGGAGCTATATCTCACCTGCATTATTCCTCCTTCACCTGTCCCAGCTCGTGTTGCAGGCGTGGCTGCAGTGCCACGTTTGTGTCATTCGGTGGCCGAGAGGAAAAGGCGAGGTCTTCCCCTGGTGCTCTGACCCACGTGGGCTCCCAGGATTGCTCAACAACCTGACATTATTGCTTTTCTGCTTTTCTGTTTGCTGGTTTTTTCTTTAATGTTAATCTGAAATGGGTGGTTGGTGTTGGCGGAATGGTGTAAGTCGCTGCCTCTGGAGCCGGCTCCTCCTCTGAGGACGCCGGTTCGAATCCCGAGGAACTCGCTGTCGCTGTCCGAGCGTGCTCGGCCGTGGCAAAGTGAACCTCAGGAGTAAAGGGGGTGGGGCCAGTTCTGCACACACTGTGCCTCACCTAAAAAATCCATTGCGCAGGCTTATCCCAAAATCTTCGTTCGCGAAGTCCAGCCAACAACAACATTCCTCCTTCAGATCCTTTAAGACTAGACTCTAGTACTTTCTGGGCATTACAATGCAATTACTGAAAGTTTGTACTTTTTAAAATATATTTCCTCAATGTTTCAGAAGTAAATTTTAAAAGAAATTTGAAAACTTATCTAAAGCAATAGAGCCAAGTTGTAAAGTATTGAGCCCAAAACTACTGCTTCATGATAAACAAGGTCTGAAATGCTGATCCTGGTCAGGATTTCATTAAAGAACCCACTGCCTAAGACAGAGAAAATACACACTTTATTGAGAAAGAAGTGGAAAGTGGAGACAAAATTATCCTTGTTATTGTATGCATGCAATTATATTATGCCATCCATGTGTGTAAATAAAAAAATAAAGCTAAAGGCAAACATGGTCTTGCAAAGATACTGAGGAACAGATTAAATGCATGTTACCAGTGGATGTTCAGGTGCCTTTGTAAATTTAACATTATATATAAACACAAATCAGTGCTTAAGTGCCAGATGGTTAATGAAGACCAGCCAGGAAACTTCCATAATTCACAGTAATGAGTATGGTAATGAGCCTGCATTAAAAACTGAGCAGCCAAGTGATACATAGTGCCCACTTGAAGTAACAAAGCATTTGGAGTGTTTGATATTAGCAGGGAATAAAAGTGTTAGATTTGGTTAAGCTGAATAAAAGGATACTCAAAGTTTGTTTGTTATAAATATTATAAACAGATATCTCCATTAATAGCAAGCAAATAGAATTGAAATAAAGTGACGGAAATTTAAACATTAAAATTAGTTCCAGTTGTGTGTTCAATAATGAACAGCTTTTCCATTCCATCATTTTCTGTTTTCACCGGCTTTGCTAATGGCAATACAGACTCCAACTTCTTTTTTGGTGGCTTTCTTCTTATGTAAATTAGGTTTGGTACAACCATGATAGTGGCACATCTAATATTTGTCTGTGATAATTGATTGATATAATAAATAATCTATTTGGATGTGCAGTCACAAGGCGATACCTGCATAGGAGTCCTGCAGCTGGAACAAACATTTCCCACTGTGTCCTCTGTAAGGGGTGCACATTTTAAAAGAAAATAAGGTTGAATTATTTTCTCTACTGTTGACTGGACTGGTTTGGATCATGGATCATGTCTCAAACACTCAGGAGATGGATGGATAAGAGGTGATGGTAACATGCACTTATGGGATCAGAAAAGCAAAGTGCTGTGGTTTGAGGTGGAAGCCGATGACTTACAAAGGTGGTTCCACTCCTTCCATTCATGGGTCTCTGGTGGGAATTCTGTTCTCTCCAGCTGTCAGAATGCAGTTCCTCATCCACATTCACAGCTTTTGTTCTCAGACCATGCCAGAACAGCTGCTTTCATCTTTACAGCAGATGCCTTCACCTTGACCCTACTTTTTTTTTCCAGACAGCTTCTGAAACACTCATGTGATCTGACACATCTGGTTTGCTTTTCCTTCAGAGTAACTTTCAGAGTAGCGAAGCTACAAAAAACCAAAGGCTTCCTTTTTCTTTCTTCCTTGTCTTCCAGATTTTAACATCTGTGTTACCAATACTCACTTCTTCGTTTTCTGTCCAGTTGTTCATGGGAGGTACCTCTTTAAGAAGAGATTAATCACAAGGTGCTTGCATTTTCATCATTCTACATCAATATGTAAAAAAAACATAGGTTCAGAATAGCTCTACATGTTCTAGTTCTAATGCCATTCTTTTTTCAGCATTTATTCATGGAATATCTAAAAATAGTTAGGATTTAATTTTAAAATTCTGGACAAAGTCTTCTATTTTAGACAAGGGGTCTTAACTGTAAAATTTTCTGCGGATTCAATAATCCTTTTATCAGTGATTGAAATTCTTACTTCTTCTTTAGATCTCCTGCCCTATATCTTGCTGTTCTCTCAAAGCAATTACAGTCTCTTATCAATCAGATCATCATTTTTATTCCAACAACTTGTAAACTTTTAGGGTCTATTTAGGTACCTCCTTACACCATGTACAGCTTCCATTCAGCTGGAGCCTGCTGATTTTTCTGGGATCTGGGCTGGTGAAAAGTACTTTTGACATCATTTTTCTAGGAACCAGTTTGAAAATGAAACTACAGTTGCAAAAAGACTAGTGACACTCTGATTTTTCAAACTGCTCTGCAGCATGCCTGCTTTTTCTGTCCTACGTCCTCCTTCTTACTTCTCTGTGTTCTCAAACAGATGCCATAACAGTGCATTGTCAACAGAAAGAAGTTTACAAAATGCCTCTATGAAAAATCTGCATTTCTGCAAAGTGGGTGTTTTCAGAATTGAAGTTCCATATTTCCTTTTATTCCTTTTGCAGAAGGGTATCAAGCAGAGTGTAAAGACATTGTTTTCTTAGCCCTATGCCTTGTATTAGATCCCTAGACAACACCCATGGAACAGTGCTGCCATGGAAGCCATACTGCACTTAATGTTTCCTCATTGCCTTCCATTATTATTATCATTATGTACTTAAAGAGCCCATTTTTCTGTCTCCTTCATTAATCCTTTTCTTGTCATTCATATCCTATTTCAGTAATTTCTGTACACTATTGTATGCTGTTTGCATTTGCTTGTTCTGCACAGCACATCTTCCATTACCCAGTTTGTTTTCCTTTTGTGTCAAGCCATGTGGTTTCCCTGGATTCCTTTCTCAATGTTGGTTGCTTTGGAGTTTCTCAGCACTTCTACATGTATCATTTTGGCTTTTGACTTCTGACTCTTTTCTTCAGGTTTGGTATATATTTTAGATATATTATATCACAGTATGTTCATAATTCCTAATTAAAACGGTTGACTACCATTATGATATTATTTTATTTACTTTTAATCTAGAGGTACCAAGGAATTTTTTAATATTAGTAATATCAATTCAAGCACAATTGGATGGGAAGAGGATATTATTATGACAGTGTCAGTAGACTTTGGAAATGCTGAATATCTTCTGTATACAAACAATTTAAATAGAATAAATCAAATTTGATGACTATTATATTTCAATGTAACTGAAAGAAAAGTACTAATCTTCTGTGGGAGGAATAATGTTTGATTACTCTCAAGACAAAAAGCTGTGGCAAAAACTTGAGAGATGTTTAAAAATCCTGACAGCAGCAACCTGCAAGATTTCAACAGCTACCTAAAAAAAAATTGCATCAAATAAGAAGGATAACGCATTACTGACTGAAATAGTCTGAAAATAACTTCAGATAGAAACCTTCGTCATAAATATTGTTGAGTTGGCTTTGCTTTCTGCATTTACTGAACATCTGTCATTCTTTTTCCCTCTTGCTTTTTCTCACTCCACCTTTTCTTTCCCTCCCCCTCTTCTTTTTTGTCCTAAACACTTATCTTTTTCTTATTTCACTGCTCTTTATTAATTGCTATCAAACTCATAATACTCCACATGTCTTTTATCCCATTCTGGTTTTACTGCAAGGAAAAACCAAAAACTAATACAGTCTACAAGCATGGACATTTAAGACAATGTTGTTTTTCAAATTGCCAGAAAAGCCCTGTGTTGTTTTCTGGTATACATGCATTTCTCCATTTAGATGGAATGATAATCTGTTGCATTCTGATGTGAACATAGGAAAATATAAAACAAATAACGCTTCTGCTACCATTGTTACTGTGCTTGTTTAATGAGCTTGGGAGTTCTGGTAATACTGAGCTCTGCATAGATGTAGAACAAAGGAATTGCCTTTTTTTTAAGAAGAAGAATTTGTAATATATTAATTTCATTCAGGTATACATATTCCATTATAAAGTTATGTGACTTTTATATACTCAAGCTGATTTATAAATAAATAATGTCCAGACTGATTAACTCCAGAAATATCATTTAAAAAGGGAAATTCAATGGAATTTATTATCTCTGAATGGGATTTAGTCTCTCAATGGGATTTAGGCTCTCTTGAAATTCAAGCTTTGTGATTATAAAATTGTATTTTATTAACTGTCTCACAGTTATGAATCTAAAATGAGTTGTCATTATTACTTTTCGGTGTTATTTCTATAGTCAACTTCCTTCATTTCAAGGAAAGCCAGGATTAGCTATTTCTTCTTTAATGCCTTCCTGAATATTCTGACACACTTTGATTGAACACACATGATTTTTCTTTGCCTTCCAGGGATTTTATCTCATACCTGTGTCTGTGAGAATAGATCAGTTCAACTGTCTCATATAGACACTATTATTTTTTGAAGAACATTAATTACTGTACATATAATTTGAAACATTTTAAATTAATTGTGAAAGACAGGGAGAAAATAAAAATGGGTTCATAATACAGAGACTTTCTTATGCATGATATGTGAAGGAGGAAAGCAGGAAAAAGAGATTGTTTTCTGTCTTATCATGATTAGATAAAAAGCAGGAATAATTACCAGCTCAGTGGGTATGCTAGTACAAAGGAAGAAACACTCATCAAGCAGTTGTTTTTTCAGCTTCAGCAGATTGTGCACACAAGCACACCCTCTCCTTGCTGAGTTTTGCTATCCTGTAAAATCTAATTAATTACTTTCATGGCACATTTTGATGCATATTGTTACATACAACAAGTCGACATTATTTCAATTCTTATATAGTCTAATGGTTGTCATTCAAATTTAAAGTAACAAGGTACATATGGAAGTGATGAGGGCATTTCCCAAATCTTTCCAGATCAAGCTTGTTACCAGTATGACATAAAATGCTGAGTTAATGAATAATACTTAAAAATCTTGAGTATAAGATACAGACCAATTTGTTTAAACCCTAGTGAAACAAAGCTTCTTTTCCCCCAGTTGTATTCTGGAGTTTGTTCAAATAAGAGATTACTTCTTTTGTCAAGTGGTCATTCAAGTAAATTTCAGAGTAGACCTGGGAGTTCTGTAAATCTGGTGCAAAGTAAATACAAATCTATTAAATAGTATGTTACTTTGTTTGAAATTGCTTGATGCACCTTACATTCCTCCTGTCAACGTGTCCTAAAGGGTTTTGTACACATTGCTCACAGGAAGCGGGAGCTTCAGAAAACAAAGTTACAGAAATCCAGACTTGATACCAAGACAGAAATGATGACAGCAACACAAATGATCAAAGACAGAATCAGGCTTGCCAAGTCAGATAGTTCAATGGCTACAGTTTAATTCTGTGAGAAACATTTGTTGGGAGTCAAATTCTCCCATAATCATTGCAGAGAATTCCAGGTCTGAATCCACCAATATACAAAGTTCTCTGTTCCCATTACAGCACAGTTTCTTAGGTTTCAAGTGGCTGTAATTCTTGTTTATGTAGTGGGTATGACCAGTTTTAAGATAGGGACAGGGCAACAGAAATTAACAATGGAGATATATAAGCAACTACTGCGGATGGGGAATTAGAAAGATTTTAGAAGTATTCCTCTTCCAGCCACTTCCTCCTAGCAATAGGCATAGCAGCTGCAGATTCCAGAGCTATTGTCAGAAGAGAAGAAATGCTTAATGAAGCTCGTGGCTCCTACCACCTTGGTACCAAAAGCATGTTAGAAGGTGTTTGCCCCACACTTTAGGTTCCCTGTCACATAGACCAATGCTTGATTCACTTCAGAGTACTGGGTGCAATATAAACCAAAGCCTGCAGACACCCTTTTTTTTTTTTTTTTACTCCATAAAATCTTTCATATTCTGTAATGATTTGAGAAAAAAATTATTTGTTTAATAAACCGTATGGTGTAATGCACTGTTAATAGACTGTCCATGTTTCTTTCAGTGAAATATCAAAGTGATGTAACTAATTCCTTCCTCATTGGTACCAATTCCAAACCCATCATGGGAGTACTATATGACATTTTACTGCTACTCCAGTTTGATCTTCTCCATGATGCACACCCCATAATTGGATTTAAACAGATCTTAAAAGTTAGAAACATTCATACACAGAATTTATTATAGGGAAACACCCATCAGCTGAATTGTTTCAAGATATATGTGCAAGAATAAAGTGCCTGTATGGTAGGGAAAAGGGACAGGTGCAACAAATAAGACAATAATCCTCAAGCAGGTGAGGAAAGTAAACGACTTTTCCAAAACGGGAAGTATAATCTGTCTTCTACAGACTCAGCCAATCTATGCAAATTTGCAATGTGTTCAGCAAGCAGTAAATGTGGCCACAGTAAAGATGGATGTTCCATGGATGTGAAAGGCAATGCTTATCCAGATGCTGCAAAGCTATCTTAATTTGTGGCTCCTTTAGACCAAGAACAAAGCAGACTGCCTGCAACAATAGCTCCTAGTTCAAATGTCAAATTTCTCTCCTAAATGTGCTATGGAGGCGGCGGCAGCTGACAGGCAATCCAAGTGCAGAGGATAAGTGGATAATAGAAATTCCAGGAAAGATCCCTTGCAACAACCGAGGAAAGCCAAAGGTGGAAAGAAGTGCTACAGTCGCTTGGGTGTGAATGTTTATGAATATTGCTGTTCCAATCTGCAGTGAGTTGTGCATATTCAGTGTTGTTCCTGCCGTCTTCCTGTTCCCCTGCCAGAACACACTTTTTCTGCCTTTATTACCGGAAATGCAGACCACAACTGCAACAACAAATGAAAATCTAACCCACTCAGCAAAAATGTAGCCAGAGATTCTCACTTCCTGTCTCACATCTAAATGCACAGAAATTCTACTGTTTACCCAGGTAGAGCAGAGAGCTGTAAGACTCCTCCACTTACAGTGATCCTGCAAGAACACAGTCCTTCTCAACTCAGCACCACTGCCTACCAGGCTTACTGGGCCAGCTGGCAAAACACAGTTTTGAATACATTGAGCTTTTGCCCTGTTTTATGCTGCTTTTGGAAAAGATAATACTAATGAGCAGATCTGATCTATTTTTCCTGTTTCTATAACCCACATCTGAGTGAGCAAATTAAGATTTATTTACTTTTTTTACTTTGGTTTGCTGGTTTTTTTGCTTTATGTAAGAGAAGCTAGACAAGAGAGCAGAGAAAAATTCCAGAAAGAGGCCCTGCAGTAAAGCATATGTGCAGGGCAGTTCATCGAGAAAGCATCATATTTTTAAATTTAGTTCCTTGTTTAATGTGAGTTTTAACTATTGTTATGCTGACAATGGGTTGCTCAATAATCTTGCTTTGGATAGAGGCTAGCATTTGCACGTGTATATGCTTATGTGTAATTTACATAGGGGTTTTTTTGTTTGTTTGTTTGTTTGTTTTGTTTGTTTTGTTTTGTTTTTTTTTAAATACATCACAATTTGCATCACTTTTTCTAAATGCTAGCAGTGTACCAGATGGAATAATTGTTTTTCTTTTCTGAGGAATTATTTTAAACCAAGATCCAGTGCAGTACTTTATTTATAATTACAGAGGAAAGGAAGAAGGAAGACATAAAGGAAATACATGAAATACTGTTTTGTCAGAGTTCTTAGATGACATTTGACCTCTGTGAACAGTCTCTGCTTATCTTCTCTCTGGACTAAAAACTCTTTTTTCCATATCCCATATTACATTCTAACAAAGCTGAATGTTATAAATGCAAAGTCAAATGCATATAAATACATTAAAATTTGAAATGGTCCTTTTTCCACTGGAACTGCAGTGTTATGATGGTTGTATCTGTTTCTTCAAAAGAAAGTGCAAGTATTCCTGCAGCAAATGGCTTAAGGAGAAAAAAAATTGGTTCAGTAGAAGTATCGTTTAACTAAGAGAGCCATAGTCTATTTTAAACAGTTTCCTTGAACAGAAGGTTAACCATATGAAGCTTGGTTTGAGTAACCTTGTTTCAGGTATCTGAGATGGTTCATACAAAACTTGTCAGGGCATCTCTGTAACACCTCACCTCAGCTTTGCCTCAAAGTTCACATCACCTTTTCAATATAGCAAGGTTATAAAGTCAGTTTGTGTATTGACACTAACATTCTTATTTGTTTTTAATTTGCAACACATTCAATTTGGTCACATATCATAAACATTTGAAAAACCTACTTTGCAACCTATCTACAAGCTGCTGGGTCTAACCAGATTGCATAACAAAAGAAATCTAATTTAAGAGACAGTCAATCAACTCTCCAAGTTTCATTCCTACAGATTGTTGAAGTATGTTGATGAGGTGAGAGACTGGCATGATTGACACACATAAACCAAATTGCCAAAGCAATCTTCCACCATGGGGCACCATCTGATCGTCCTGCAACTCTATGTGAAAGTAGTCAAAATTCTAATTATTATTATTGTTGTTGTTGCTATTATTATAATAATTTTTATTATTATTATTATTGGCCTTTTCTCCATATCTTCTGAAGGCCTAAACACTGCATGCCCATTTATGCCCACCTCTTTCTGTTACATAGCTAAAACAACAGTACACCATGTGTTTTATAGATTCTCTTGGCCAAGTGCTCATACTTTGAGATTTCCATAATCTTCACTAAAACTAAGGAGAAATAATCCTTTGGAAACTATTTTGCAAGGCCATGCTGGGAAAAGGAATTGAATTACTTAAAATTGCCCAAATTTACTTTTTTTTAATAATAGCCTTGTAAAGTATTACATCTCTTGCATCCTTTGATTGATTAAACTAAACTGTTGCTAAATACTTCTTCTTTAATTTGAAACATGACCTATGAATCTTTATACAACTAAGACTTACACTAGACTGGAAACCAGATAAAGTTTGCATTTGTTGTAGGTTTAAGAAAATTGCCATTCTGTTTCTGGTGTACATTCCCGTTTCACATGGTCTCCTTAAAATTTAGCAGTAATTCCCTCCATGAAATGTCCTGAATCACAAGGATATCACTATTAATGAGTACAAACACCAAAACCAAGACGCTCCTTTTCAACAGCAAACTGTAGACAATTCCATTTTCATCACTTCTCTCTCCCCATCAAAAACCTCACAATATTAAAAAACACAACATTCATTTTACAGAAATTATGCCAGCTGTAAAGAGTCTATCATTTCTCCTGGTTTCTCTGTGAGGCACAAAATATGGACAGTCTATTAAGGTAAGGTGTGTCATGGCACTATTCCCTGCGTACAGCAGTATTATTCAAATGGAATTAACCACAACTATACCGGTAGCAGAGTGTATGCATCATGAAAGGAGTACAAATGCAAGAAAAAAACTTTTTACTGTTTTGGGAAGCAAGACTTGATTAGACCAAATGTGTATCAAAATATGTGCAAGAACTTCTGTTGGTGTGGGTTTTTTCAATGGCAGAAATGCATCTAAGGTCATGATACCATGTATTATAAATTAACACCAAAATACATGAAAAGTGTAACTTAGAGCACTACTTTTTTCTTTTTTTTTTTTTTTAAATATTCTTGTGAATTCGTTCTCCATTTTACAGAAAGGCCATTCTGTTTCATTTTGTTTCTCATTAAAATGCTCAGAAACTAATTACCCTTGAAGGATTTCTGTGAAAAAAATTTGCTGTGCTGTCCTGAGTGGACATAGTCCTAGTTGGAACATTTGGTCAAGAGAACACCTGGAGGCAAAATACCCATGGTGGAAGTATGAACAAATTGTTAAGCTCTTAGAATGGCACTCTGAGGCTTTCTTACCTCTTCATAATTCCAATCCATTTGTCTTTTACTCTAATTTGCAGACTTTAAAGTATGACCTTTGGAATGGTGTCAGTGTTAGTGCTGGGCACCCGAGCTGTTACCTGATCGCTACCTCCAGACCAGTCAGCATGTTATGGAAGAGTTTTGATTGCTATGAAATAAACACAGTACAGCTCAGACCCATCTGTCAGACACTGGTGAAGTGCTCCTCAACCAGAAAGTCCTGGATGCTTTTGTTGGACACACCTTGTCTCCCTCTCTGCTTATCAGCTGTGAGGATAAAACACTACACACTGAAACTCAGTATAACATATATATTGTATAAGGTATTGCAAAAATTGAATTAAAATACAGCTTAGTAAATAAATTATTCCATCATACAGAATTTGTGGACAAAGAAAAAATAGTGGAACTGACATGGGAAAATGAGATAAGGCATAGAATGCAGTTTGAAAGAAGAGGGGAAGTTAGCAAGATACAGGTGGCAGGAAACATTGAGGATTGAAACACAAATGGCTTGCACAGTCTGCAAAGGAAGAAAGGAAGGAAGAAGGTTAAAAAAGGGAAGTGAGGGTGGACAGACAAGTTAGGGGCTGCATCTCAGAGATAAACTGCAGAAAACCTATAGAGATTTTAAAAAGCCCCCACTGCTCCCACCTTCAGCAACACAGGGCAAGGTCTGGAGCTTTTCCCTGGCCATTCACCTCCACCTGCACCCCAGATTTGTAACTAAAGCCCACTGCCTTTGCCACTCTTCTTCCTGTTTCTAGCAGCTGACCATCAAAAGGAAGGAAAGCAAAGTCACTGCTGAGGAAAAGGAACAGAACTGCACTGCTGGCATGCCATTGCACCAGGGAAGGAAAGGCCACAGGCTGGTCCCAGGGTGAAACTGGAAGCTGGTGGAAGAGGTTTGTAGAAGGGTAGGGAGACACCTGTAAAAGACACCCCTCCAAGAACAAAGGAAGTGATGGTGGATAGACAAGTTAGGGGCTGTATCTCAGAGATAAACTGCAGAAAACCTGTGGAGATTTTAAAAACAAGGGGTGATTTTGAACTGGATTCTTGAAGGCCCAAGGAGTTACTTCAAGGTGATGTGTTTCTATTCTTAGTCCAAGGAGGGAGATGGGTGGCAGAGTTCTGCAGGTCACATTACAGAGTTACAAGCACAACATAAGGGAATTAAAGGGAATGCAAAGACAAAGAGGACAGATTTCAGCCCTGCGTGACAGTGCACTCAACGAGAAATACGTGCTGAGAGTGGGAACAGAAGGATAGTTTGGGCTCTAGGACTGCACTGCTCTGAGAGAAGTTCCTGACTTCGGGGCCACACCAGATCTTTGTCTCTAAATGGAAGACACACGGATTTGCCAGACAGACACTCAGTGGATGAGACTGGACAGTCACATTCAAAGAGTTGTGGTCAATGGCTCAACGTCCACGTGGAGACCAGGGACCAGCAGCATTCCTCGGGGGATGCTGTTGGGATGGGCACTGTTGAACATCTTTGTTAGTGACATGGAGAGTGGGATCAAGTGCTCCCTCAGCAAGTTCACTGACAGCACCCAGGTGTGTGGTGTGGTCAACAGGCTGGAGGGAGGGGATGTAAACTTTGTGGGTTGAGATAAGAACAACGCAATAATTGAATCAAATACATTAACAAAAATTGTAATAAGGAGTGAGAGAAAGAGTAACAGAACCCGGGAGAAACAAGTGACTAACAATACAACTCCTCACCACCTACTGACTGATGCCCAGCACATCCTCAAAGACCAGTCACCTTCTCCCAGCCAATTCCCCCCAGTTTATATATGACATTTTATGATATGGAATATCCCTTTGGCCATTTCGGGGCAGCTGTCCTGGCCATGCTCCCAACCAGCTTCTTGTGCAGCTGGCACAAGCTCACTGGCAGACCTTGACTTAGGGTAAGCACTATCCAGTAACAACTGAAACATCAGTGTGTCGTCAACATGAGTCTCATAATAAATCCGAAAAACACAGCACTTGTAGCAGCTACTGTGAGGAAAAAAAATGGACTCTGTCCCAGCCAACATTAATGCTAGTGTGGTAACACAGAAGGCTCCACACTTCTGAATACAGAGATTTTCACCATATGTTTGCATCTTCCTAGGTCAAACAGTATGGAGTATCCAGAAGCTCAGTCAGAAAGCTGACAAGTATTAATTGGTCTAAGAAAGAGGTAAGGTCCTACTGTCACATAAAGGATTTCTAGCTCTGTCTCACTTTTTAGAAGACCAAAGCTGTGTTGCTACTTTAATGATATTTAGTCAGCTGAAAAAATTCACAGAAACTTCACTCAACATTAATAAAAAAAAAAATTAAACTCTTCACCAGTCTTTCTACAAGAGCTTTCCTCCCTTCTTGGATACAATAGATACTTATTTCCAGCTTCCTAGTTTGTCGATTTCTCAGCATATTAACTTTTTGGCCTGCCAACCAAATGTCTGTTGACCTTATGGAAAGTGGTTTTTATGGGTTTTAACCATATGCCCAGCTCCCACAGCAACGGCAGCAGTGGATTATCACAAAGGCCCTGGAGACAAGAAGTGACGTCATGCACTATTGTTACTGCCTTTGCTAGCTCAGCAATACACACATCCACACACTCGAACACTGCATGCACTTCCTCTCCATGTTGCTTTTGAGCTGCTGCAAACACAACCCCTGCGACAGTGACAAAGTTATCCAAAAACTTGGTTCTTCAGCAGCAGTCCCAGTTCTGATATAAACTGCGTGTGTCAGATATGTTCACGGTATGCTAAGAGCCGTAATCTGTATGTGTAATCCGCTTTATGTTGTGACGCAGCACAAGTCAGCTGTCAGTTGTGGTATTTGTATCCTCTCTGGACATAAGAAAAAAAAAATAAAAGGCAGCTAAATCACCACAGTGTCATGACATTGCTGCATATTAAGTTGCTTGTGCCATCATGCACTGGATGCTTCCCATATTCTGAAAAGTATGGATTAAATTATGTTTCCCAAATTCAACCCTGGAAGAAATGGAAGTGGTAAATGAGCATTATCAAATACAGTCGCCAAAGGAACACGTGCCAGAGGGCTGCACAGCTGCCGGGGCTGCCCCACACCTTCCACCGCTTTTCCACTTGTGTGTGTGTGAAGCGCCCCGGGACGCCATGGCCTGCCAAGGCGGAGCCCAGGAACACAACTTTCTTGGTTAAACAGCTCGCTTTTCCAGGCATTGTGTCAGAATCAGCACTTACAAACAGAAACAAACAAATTAAAAAACAAAAAACAAAAAAAAAAACCAAAACCAAACAAACAAAAAAACAAAACAAAACAAAAACACACAAAAAAAACAACCAACCAACCAACCAACCAACCAACCAACCAACCAACCAACCAACCAACCAACCAACCAAAAAAAACACCGAAACCAACACCAAAACAAAACAAAAAAACCCTCCCAAACCACCAGGAATTGTGTGGGAGAGCAAGGGGAAAATCTCACTGAGGCAAAGAGGCAGCGATGCGGTTTATAAAGTTAAGTTATATCTTTATTTGTGCCTTTACTCCCCCGCGGCCGCACAGCAGCGGCGCGGCTCCACCCGGCGGCCGCTGGCGGCACTGCAGGGGCGGGGCGGGAGGGAGCCGGGATAATCCGGAGGGATCCGCGGGGATCCAAAGAAATCCCGGAGCTCGTCCTGGCTGTGGATCCATGGAGCTCAGGGGCTACAGAGGTGGGGCTGCTGCCTGCATTCCTTTCCTGACCTCCTCCTGACCTGGCCCCGCTGCAGTGGGGTCCTGAGCCTGGCAGGCTCTCAGGGGTACTTGAGAGGGAAGAGCATCTTTGGAAGTGGCTGCAGCACAAGGTTGGAGCACCAAAGCTGGCTGTAAATTCACCTGTTCCCTCAGGAGTGGTGTCTGGGAGCTCAGCGAGGGTTGGCTCGCCTTCTCCTGTGTGTGATCAATGCTGGAAGCTGGATCCAAGCAATGCTTTCCAGATGTGGTGGTTTTCTTCTGGAGCTGCAGGTGTCAGTCATTTTGGCGTGGCTGCAGCCGTCTCCTTTGAGAACTGGTTTCAGGAGCAGCCAGCAGATGTTGCCCCTGCCCCTCTGCAGCTCACAGACTAAGACCTATGTCTTCACCTGGAGTCAAAACCTCCCAGTTCTGTCTCATTTAATAGTTGTATGCTTTGGAACATTGTCATAGTCTGTAGGCTGTGTCAGATACTTTGACTTACCCTGTGATGTTGGCATTGGTTCTTGTTAATGGCAGGGATAAAGTGTGCATTGAGACTCTGTTGGAAACTTTGACATATCTGGCTAACAGGCCCATTAAGCAGCAGTGAAATTCAGCCCCTGATCTTCTATAGATCCATGCTCTGAGTAAGTGGGGAAATAGTCTTTCACCGCAACAACTGGCTGCAATTTGAACTGAAGTGCACAGGAGGCTAGCCAGCAATCAGTGACAAGCTGTAGGATTGTGCATACTGAATTCCTTGAATAATATCCTCCCATTTCTAATATTTTATATTGAGTGTATGTGGCCGGTAACCCGCAGATGTTCTTCTCTTGTGCTGTGAGAATGTTCTTCCCTTGGCTCAGTACCTTTATACTGCAAGCTTTTCAGGGCTGGGTCAAACATCTCTCTTTTATTTTGTCTGAAACAGTAGAATACATAAAACAGGTAAAAATAAATAAGTATTCATGTCATGCAATGATGTTTGCATATTTGCACAGGCTAAGAGAGTGTAAGTCAGAGATGCTTGAAAATTATCTCTCCTTTTAAAACACCAGTTTCTCAGAATTAATACCTCCATAGAAATGTCTCCATTTAAGAAAAAGATCCATTTAGAAACGGATATATAAGGTGATAGTTTCATAAGAGGAAGCTGTGAAATTTCATTTTGGAGAGAATCATTTAACTTTTTTCTGTTTCTGCAGCATATAGTGTAATTGTAAAAATTCATATAACAAAGTCCCTCAAAGCTAGAAATCTATGCTCATTTGCAAACCATTCAGAGTCTTTTCTCACTAACCTTCTTTTAGCTGTATAAGGCATTGCTGAAAGGAATTCCAAAGACCTTTTGCAAGCAGAATAGATCACCAGGTTTTTTTTTCATGAAACTCTGCTCAAGTGAGTGATACTCCAAGTTTAATTGTTGAGATCTTCAGATGTTGTTAGAGACATGATTTTATTTTGCTGTAACTGCCCTTGCAATAGTGGGCTTCACTTTTTCCCATGTTCACTTTAAACAATGAGGTTCTAAAATCAGTAGATTGCCTACATATAATAGTCTAAATATTTTCAATATTTTATTTTAACATAAGAGGGATGACTTGGAAAATTCTTCCAGCCGGCCTTCTGTGTGGTTTGTTGATGAGCTTCTCCTTAAAACCTGTTTCTGAGGGCAGACAGCTAGACTAATTCCACCGTTTTTATTTTCTTTTTATGCATGGACAGTAGTACTGGGTCTCATTCCTTTATATTATCTCTGGGTCATGCAGGTCTGAACACTGTCTCTTTAAGTATGTCCTGTAGTGCAGCTTCTTAATCAGACCTGACTGGTAGTTTTTCTATTCCTACATACATGGTAAGTGGAAAATACCTGAACTTACATGTTTATAAAAGGAAAATGGTTGTTGGCAGACTTTTCTCCTTTAAAATTAGATGAGATGTTGCTGTAGTGATGACCTTCTTCCACTCTTTATTTCCTGGATGATAAAATACTGTTATTGGGAAAATCAACACAACTTATCTGAAAGTGTACAGAAGCAGTAAAAAAGGATGAACAAAGTTGAGCATAATTTTGCATATTACAGCAATTATTATAAGTGAGATAACTGTGTTTTGTATCCTTATTAACTGTCTTAGTTTGAATAAGCAATCTGACTGGACAGTGAAGATTATGAACTCAATGAATTAAAAAAAAATAAATCAGACTGTTTATATATGCCACTTTCTCTGCCAGAAAACAAATTAGCTTGAAGCATGTAATGTAATACACAAAACAGACTTGGGTTTCCCAGTATGATCTGTGAGGGATGCAGAAGCATAACTTTCAGATTCTGCCAATGATCTCCTGACATTTTACACATAAAAGTTATGAACACAGCCAGCAGCTTCTGGAGGATAGGGAAGTATCTTGCAATCAATAGTATAGTAGAATTATCAACAAACATAACAAGGTGGCTTGATTTGAAACAGGTCAATATGTATATCCAATTTAATATTCTCAAGTTGTCCTACACAATCCCTGTATAAAAAATCAATCGCTTTTCTCCCCCAAGATTTAGCAAAATTGTCATCTGGTTTGCTAGTTACATCAATAAAGCCTTACAGGTGCTGTTACTGAAACAGAATGAAGATAAGTAGCAAGATAATTCCTATAATAGCTCCTAGACAAATTCTGGTTGCTGAAAAATCAAACTCTAGTAAATTAATTATGCCATCTTATTTAATCTGGAAAATTTACATTCTGTATTTTCAGCTCCTCTATTCATTATGGGGGTTTATATTATTTTTAAATCATTTGTTCTGTGAAGAACTGATGGGTCAGGTCTCCTGTGGATGAAAGAACTGATGCTGAACAAACATGACAGTTATTGCACATAAGGTGGACTGTGCTGCTCTTTTCACAGTGAAGCTTGTTCTACTCACTGCCTTTGAAAAAACTCTGAGGCAGACAGACAAATAATCGGATTAATTAGGGAACCAAACTGCAGATATGACATATTTAACCACAGAACTTAAAATATTTTAACTTTCTAATGGGGAGGAGGGGGGCATGTAACTTTTTTTTTTTTGATCAGTTAGCTTTCGAATGAAGCTGTATCTGAGAAGTGCCAGGTTTTACCATTGTCATGAATTATTTTCATTACAACAATATTTGGCCTTCTTTTGGCCTAGCCTTTTTAATTAGGGGGATACAAATTTCTCTTTCCAAAAAGAGTGCAAGCTTTGTATCTCCAGCCTGAGTATCCCACACATTTCTGCTATGCAGTGCTAAGGAGGGAGGACTCTTTGGTGGTTTCTGTGCACAATGTTATCAGTATTAGCCAGCAGTCCTAGTTTCTATAGGGTGGTACGAGTGAGGCTACATAATTGCAGAGTGTGTAACTACAGGGAGACAGCTAAATTCCTTCTTTGCCATTCCCATGAAGACTCACTATAGCACTACCTGTAGAGAACAACTTGAAAAGATTCTGGCAGTCTTAAGTTTGAGAAAAACTGCAGAGTAAAATGTACAAGAGACCAGAATCTAATAAATGTAAGCTACCTCTTTTGGAGGTGAGGGGACTGATATACCTCTCTTTAACCTGTTGGAAAATCTTAACCACAAATCTACATGTAACATCAACATTTGTGTACTTATCATCTAAAACAGGCTTATCCACCTTTGTTAAGTCAAGACCTCTTTTGGTACATATGATTGCTGACATGCTGAAAAACTTCTTAACATTATCCAGATTCAGTAAGGAAAAGTAAGCTGAGGAAGTGAAAAATAGATTCATAACCCTACAAAGTGGTGTCACTGTACTGGCTGGGGATTCTTCAGTAAGTGGAGATGGAAAAATTCCCTGTTAACTCATCAATTAAAAATAAAAATTAAAAAATCAGTGGACAATAAATGCATCTATCCTCACCAAAAAGGAAAAAAAATAATTTCAAAATAATATGGGGGCATTTTGTAATACCTTCTGAATAACAGTTACATACAAGGGTTTGACAGACATGTTTGCAGCAGCTTTACAACTTACATCGGGTTTTTTTCAATTTTAGGACCAAGTCTTCCTCACCCATAACACCTACTAAATGAAAAAGTGCACTAACACATTAGATCTGCTTTCTCTCAAGTAAGGTTTTTCATTATTTCAAGAAATGGAGTGTCAGAAGTAAAAATGCATTTGTTGTTGTCTATACTTGAACCTTCACCTTTGCATCTCAAAGCAGAATTTGGTTCAATACTTCTAAAAATATCTGCCAGATCACCAATAAACTAAGACAAACTCCCCTTCCTTGATGGTTTTAGCTAAAAGGCCAGGTTGTGGACTGCACATCCTGTGTCTTGAAAACATTTTTTATTATGACTGCTTGAGGAAGGTAATCTTTCTCTTCTCTGAGCAGCAGAAATCATTGCATTGTGCAAATTCAGAAGGCACTTTTCCAAAACTTTGGCTCTTTTTCCTTGACTAGGTCAGGATTTATTTCCAAATTTAATCATTACCAGGATACAAATAACACCAGTATGGGAGATGTCTTAACCTATCCTGCTCCTAACAGAGACCAAACTTGTAACATGTCTTCAAGACTTTGAGATCTCTCTGTCAAGAAGCAAGTGCTAGCCTTAAACTCCAAAATTGTTTCTTTTGGACAAAACAGTGTTCCAGAATTGCATTGGCCACAGCAAGGCTTGACTGCTCTGGAAAGGAAGGCAAGACAGGAGCCAAGTGGGACAGCCAGGTCAGATGGCAGCGGTGGCTTTGCTGTCAACATCACAGGGGCCAGAATTAAGGCCTGAGGTGATGATCGCACTTAGACACACTCCAGTGATACCTGGGAAGGACCATAGTGCTGAGGCAGGTGTGAGGCTGAGCTTCCCAGCTCCAGGAGAGACTGGGGGAAATTTGGGACTGTGCACAGCCCAGCTGCTGCACAGCTGCAGCACCATCAGTGAATCTGCAGCTGGAAACAGCCTCTAGGGGAATGAAGGGCAAGTCCTTCCTCCCAGCTTCCTTCACTGCACTTGTGGAAGGGCCCACCTGGGACTCTGCCGGCTCTTCACTTCGACTCCCTAACTCTGCCAGAAGATGTTCACACTCCCAGACCTGACAAATTTGACTTTGTGCCAAAATTTGGAGAATAACACACATGCATAGACACACATGCTGTGCTTCAGTCAGCTCCAGAGAATACTGACAGAATTACTTCCCCTCTCTGGGCTTTGCTATCAAAAATATTTTCTAATTTCATTATGAAAAACAAAAATCAACCATTTTAGAACAGTTGATAGGGCTTCCAATTAAAGCAGGGTAGCCTACTACAAATGGCCAAAAATGTAGACTTGTGGAACTAGTCACAGAAATATTTTGTGGTGTATTTAAAAACTAATTCTAGAAATTTTGGGGGGGTTGGTTTTTTTGTAGTGTTTGGGGGGTTTTTTTAGGTTGGTTTTTTTTTTTAGGTTGGTTGGTTGGGTTTGGGTTTTGGGTTTTGTTTTTTTGTTTTTGTTGACAATCAATCTTTGTGGCAGTTTTCATTTCTCTTGGTGTGCTTACAGGATGCAGTGTTACCATTTCACCATGTTACAATATCAAACTGACACACCTGAGACATCTGGAAGATGGGAGCAGCCTGGTCCAGCTACAAGCTTCTATCCCACCCGTTTTTCTTGGGTCTTTCATGAGTAGTTTTAAAGGGTTTTACGTAGCAAGTTCAAAGCAACAGCTGTAGCTATGGCAGATAAAGAAGAGGTGTAAAGGCAATTAGCTATCTTTTGACATTCTTTTGTTCAGGACAGAAAAAGTTGACTGCTTCAGTTAAACATGCTGTACTTTAGGAGGAGGCATTAGGAGAGATTTCCACAACCATAAGTGTAAGAAATACAACAATCTAGGGAGCTAGCAGCCTTTGACTCGTCTGTAGGTAAGCTCTCATCCTCTGAGTGCTTTCCTGACAAAGAAAGTTTTCCTAATTAAAGCCCTTTGAATCTGAATCCTAATGTGGGCTATGTTGATGGATAGATCTCAGGTCTATAGTTATGACTAATACAGTATATGTTTTTGTAGTAGATTTCTGTGGAATTTCATGGGGTTTTGTGGGGGTTGTTTTGGATCTTCCATGGAGAGCTGTTTGCTAGGATTTAAACTTTGATTCAACATATCGCTACTGAATGAATTGAATTAATGAGACACCTTGCTCAGAATTCAAATCATAAATTTTGTTTAGAAAGTACTTTAAGACATAGAGAGATTGCATACAGTAATTTTTACATATTTAATAGCCAGTGTATATCCTGGTATATTATTATGATAAATAAATATGTAGACTATATTCAGCCTCTTTAGTGAAATTTTAATTTGTTATTGTTGCCATGGGAATTTTTAGATAGTGAGTAATTAATTTACTATTCACAGTTATTCTGCAGAGCTCTTTTTTTTTTTTGGTAACACATCACAAGAGGTATTTTAGGAGGTCTGGATCATAGGAACATGTCTGAATCACTAGTACACAGTAAAAAGGTGTTGTAAATTCCCACCTAGAATAACACTGTAACAGCCTTCCTAGAGAGCTGGTTGATGCCCCAAGCCCTTCAGTGTTTAAGAGGCATTTGGTTAATGCTCTTCATAACATAACCTTTTGATCAGGCCTGAAATGGTCAGGCAATTGGACTGGACAGCCATTCTATGTCCCTTACAACTGAAATATTCTATTCTTTCTATTCTGTTCTATTCTATCCCATCCTATCCTATTTTATGTAATTATAGAACAAAATATGTATTTATTAATCAGTCAGTAATTACTATGGATAACAATCACATCACATCAATAAAGCAACCGTTTAAATATTGTTGTTCTGGTTTAAGCACTCAGCACAAATGCAGAACATGAGTAATTCTTTATATCTTACAGCTGTGTTTTAGTACCCAAGTAGATTATCTAGACAGTGTGACATAGAATAAAGTCATATTTAATTTGTTACCTTTTTGGTTTGCCTTGTTTTTAGATATGTAAAAAGGTCTGAAACAATGGACAGTTCATTTAGCAGCTCAGCAGGCTGGGTCCTAGTGCCATGCAAAGAACAGGAAGTGATGTTAGCTATAAGAAAGATAAATTATGTTCATTACGCTAGTTTAGAATCTTTATTTGCAGTAGTCTTCATTGATTTTAATACATGAAGAAGTGTTTTGTTACATAGAAATGGCCATGCTGAATCAAGAAAACATTTAAATATTTTTAAATCTTCTCTGTTATGATGGTAGGAATCAACAGACCTTAGAGAAGCACTTTGAAATACCAGGGTAGGAAGTTAAAAAAGATCATGCTGAAATGATCTGTTTAATCAATTAAAATACTTCAACATCTAAAATTCTGGTCATGGATTTATAATAATTCTTTTCATAACTGTTGGTATGCTTTTGTTATTTTTACTATTGTAAACCTAGATGCTGACATTATCTATGTAATCTGAAAAGTATTTCTTGTGTTCTGCTAGACATTTGTTCTTAATGATAGTTATAAATAATGTTACTTTTAAGTAATGCTACCTTGCAGAAATATCTCTTGGCTAATTTTACAATGTGTCAGCAAAATTACTTTAACAGTTTAAACTTTCTGCCTTAATTTTATTTAACTAAACATTTACTTGTTCTTGAGTAGCAGGTGAATTTTAGTATGAGGAGATTATTTTAACATTATCTGTGTCTTAAACTGGAACACAAAGTGCTTTCCTAAATTTACAGCCATCCAAATTATTGGGAGAGGAGATTTCATTTGCAGTTCTGTGTTTGTTATTAGTGTTTTTACAGCTTGTTGTGGTGTAATTTCAGAGTTTTGGGAATGCGTCTGAGTTACTGTACTTGAACAAATCACTTGTAGTGTGTGCACACAGTAATTCTCACGCTTCTAAGAAATATTTTCTCTGCTGTGAAGTACACATAATATCTCATTTGCTCAGAAATACCCAGAAATAATCAAATATACAGCATTCCTAACATCCAACAGCAACTCATTTAGAAGCTACTATTCATATACACTGTAGGAGTACCAAACACCTTACCCCGAAAACTGTGGGAATGAACTCTCCAATCAATTTGCTAGGTTGGAAAGCCCACATTACCTTATTAGCAATGCTGGATGTGTGGGGATTACTACTTGAAGCAAGCATGAGCAGCAACCTAACAGACCAGGTTATGGTCATGAAGCTACTACATATTCATCATGTTTTGTTACATATTCATTACATTCCTGAATGCGTGCATATATGTTGTTTCCTTGAACTTATTTGGATATGAGAAGAGGTCTTTCAAGGGTCTCTGGTGGTCATTTGGGAACATCCCTTTCCCAAAAATTCCCTCTTATAGTCCCGAATCTTCTGTCTTTGAAAGTATCTCAAATATGTGGTCAAGTCACGAGGCACTTCTCTAATCATTCTTTACTCAGACAGTCTATCCATGTTCCCAAAACAAAGATATTTACTAGTGCATACTAATCACTAATATAAGTAAATAACAAAGCATTAGCCAGCACAAGACTTACTAATCACAGATGTAGGGAGCTAACACAAGGCCACACTAATCTCTGGGATTTGTACTTGACACTGTAAGGTACAAAACTAAGCATTAACCACGAATATAGGAACCATACACTACTGTGCTAAAGTTAAAAGAATTTTCCAACATCTTCCTCTGTTGCTGCATAGACTCATTGTTTAAAAAGAAGTAACTTGTTTGGTAACAATCTGAATAAAGAGAAAACTCTCAAGAACTGCTGGACAAGATTTATGGACAGAAAATGGGATGTGTCCAAGAAAGCACAGAGGCATGAAAGTTTATGGTTTTCAACAAAATTGTGTTACAGGAATCATCATATTTTCATGTCCCCCTTTCAGTACATTGTCATAGTTTTCTTTGAAATCTTCTGTGAGGGAGGATGAATTTGATCATCAAAAAATTCTTCTCTTATTATGAAGCCTAATAATCTAGAGTTGCAAAAAGAAGTGGCACTCCTTGATACACTGCTGTTCTGTACACTCTTTCTGGGTGCAGCATCAGTATGTGCAACTACAATCTGGTTTAGGGAAGAAAAATAGCTTAGTCTGGATACTGTGAAGATTTTAAAAGATATGTAATACTAACAGCTGACATGCATAGATCTTAATGTGTTTTAGTCTTTAATTACAATACAAATAATAGCATGGGTATATCAGTGATGTATGTGTCTTCTTCAACCATTTAAAATTCAGTAGAAAAAAACTGTTAGCTTTCATGGACTTTAGTATTTTGTTTTTACTGGAGTATAACCATCAATAACCAAAGTAAGTCTTCAGGAATAATTTCCACTTTCTTCCCAGCTGAAGATACAAATGCAAGATGCTTGCACAGTAGTAGTATTCTTCTATTTAGACCGACATTTTTGGCCAAAATTTTTTTGTATTACTATGGCGTGATGGGTTACTGCACCATGGAGTGTAATGACAGAGGGTAATTTTAACCTCTGCTGCTTGATTACTCCTGTTCCCTTTTAGGCCAATCTGTGGGTGTAGAGGTTTTACAATCTGGTTCGAAATTGTAACCAGGTTCTTTTAATAAGGTGAGAATCAGGCACGCAACTCGTTATGTTGGGTCTCAGACAGATACTGCCTATTGAGATTATAATTAATATGAGAGAATGCAGGAGGAGAGGGAGAGATAAGGAAAGGGACCGGCTAAAGCAAAGGAAAAGAATTACCACCACCAGTGCAAAGAACTTGGAGGGAAAAGAGATTCTGGTGGTCTTCCTAAATAAATTCCTAAGTTTTATTTTTAGAGCATACCCAACACGGTAATACTGAACATCTAAAAAACTTCTGTTGTATGTGGCAGCAAAGTTAGGGTACCTCCATCTAATCCTTCTTTTTTTTTTCTTTTTTTTTCCTTTTCCAAAAACTGCCTTTGCTTATTAGGGGACAGAGTGAAGGAAACCTTATGTTCACGAGTGTCAACTGATGTAAGTTTATACTTGTTGAAATATTCCATGCTAAGCTGATAGTAATAGACTTCCCTGACGAATGGTAGGTCACATTAACAAAACCCTATCTGCAAACCTGTGCTGGTTTTGGCTGGGGTAGAGTTAATTTTCTCCTCAGGGGCTGGTACAAGGGCCGTGTTTGGGTTTGTGCTGAGCACAGGGTTGATAATACAGAAGTGTTTTTGTTATTGCTGAGCAGGACTTACACAGAGCCAAGGCCTTTCTGTTTTCCTGCTGCCGCTCTGGAGAGGACTTTGGAGGTGCAGGGGAGGATTGGGAGAGAACACAGCTAGGACAGGTGGCACCAGCTGGCCAAAGGGATATTCCAGACCATGTGGCACCCTGCTCAGTCTATCAAGTGGGGAATGTTTGAAGCGATGGTGTTTGACTTCCCAAGTCACGGTTACATGTGATAGACCCCTGCTCTCCTGGAGGTGTCTGAATAACTGCCTGCCCATGGTAAGCAGAGAATTAATTTCTTATTTTGTTTTGCTTGTGTGTGTGCCTTTTGCATTCCCCATTAACTGTCTTAATCTCAATCCGTGACTTTTCTAGCTTATACCCTTCTGATTACCTTCCCTGCTGGGGGGTGAGGCTGTGGCTGCTGGATGGGGTTAAATCACAACAATGACAATTTTTTAAAAAAAGAATCCAAGCAAAAACCAAAAACACTACCTGATCAAGGACAAATATAGAAAAAACACCACAACAAAACAGCAACAACCAAAAAACCCAAATCCCCAAAGCCTTCCCACACTTCTCCATGAAGAAGAACATCTATGCTTAATATTGGTTTAAAAATTGCAAAGTTCTTAAATGGAAGAATAAACCTTGAACAATGCCACAACTGATAAACTTCAGTGAAATGCTTCACTGAACATAAACCCATTAAAAGTCTTTTTAGTAGAAATAAGGACACAGCTCAAGACAGTGAAGAAAAGATTTATTTGACACACAGCACCTACAGAGCTGAAAGACAGACCTCTGGTCTGAGCATGCTTTGGCCAAAGGGATGTTCAGTGTATAAAGTGAGGGGAAAGGAGGAGCAAAGGCGCAGTGAGGGGGTGAGGAAACATGCATTACGAGTGACGGGTTTTGTCGTCCCAAGTTACTCCACCACGCCATGACCGCTCTCCTGGAGCGGATTATACACCTGCCTGTCCACCAGGAAGCAGCTCCCTGCCCTCCGCTCTGCTGCTGCGTGCGCGGCTCTCGCTTTTCCTTTTAAAACTCCCTGTGTCGCGACCCACGAGCTCTCCACCTTTCACCTTCACCACTCACCTCTCCCCGACCCCGCAGGTGAAGGGAGGAGCGACCAAGGCCTCCCTCACTAACTCTTGGCTGCCACACCAACCAACCCCTCCGGCCGCTGAGGGCTCTCTGAGGAGCCGCTGAGGGGGTCTCTACCTTAGTCCCGCCCCCCGCCCCGCCATTGGTCGGTGCGCTCCCCCCTCGGCTCGCCATTGGTCGGTGAGCCGCCCCGCCGGTCTGTGATTGGTCGGTGGTGTCCCCCGGCCCACCGTTGGCCGTTGCGGCGGGACGGGCGGGCTCGGAGCGAGCCCGGGGCACGAAGGGGCCGCCCCGCAGCCCCTGCTCCGCCCCGGTCATCCCCCACTCCGCCCCGATCAGCGCCGAGCGGCCCCGAGCAGCGAGCTGGCTCCTCCGCTCTCTCCCTCTACCCCCGCCGGGGACGGCGCTGCCGTAGCGGCCTGCGCTGGTGCGTCCGCAGCCGGTGGGTCGGGTGGGAGCCGCGCCCGGGCCTGGCCCGTGAGGGCTGGCGGGCAGGAGGAGGGGGACGACCTTCCTGACGAAGAGTGCTGGATTTGCCCCCGTTTTGTGCGTGGGGGTAAGTTTTGGTTTTGGCCGTTTGGCGTGGTTTGCCTTTGGTTCCCCCCCCCAGCTCCGTGTGGGTGTCCCCGGGGAGGGGGCCGGTCCTGTCGCTGCCCCGGTGGCCCTGGGATCGCTGCTGGAGGGTCGCCTGGGCTCGGCTGCCCTCACTGTGCTGGAGGAGAGGGGCTCCCCAAATTCAGGGGCTGAGAGAGCGTGCCTTGGGCCCAGAACCCACAGTAGGTTACTGGATGCTTTTAGCTGATACGCCTATATTTAATTTTTCCTTTTCTTTTAGAAAAGTTGCATTAACCTGCAGGAACCGCTCACAGGGTGGGTTTTGCACCTGGAAGACTGTTGCACATCCTTCTGCACCTTGAGCCTCCTGTCTTCAGCTGAAGTGGAGCCGAGGTCTGTCAGCATGCTTGAGCTGCAGATAGGTTTGACTACATGCTGCTGGTGAATTAACACTGTGAAACATACGTATCAGTTACATAGCAAGTGAATCTCCACGGTGCGCAAAGACGTAAAAAGTTATAAAACTCTTATTATAACTTAAAGGCTGAGTACTTTATGGGGTGTCTTTGAAAGCTTGGAGGCTGAGTTTCCTGTCCTTTGGCACATTCAGCACTTTGTTTTTTCAGTGTAGTGCTCGGTTTGCACTTTTCAGTGAAACTGTGTACACAGTTAAAAAGAAACATTTTTTTATAGTGCTGCAGAAATTCAGTGTAGGATGAAAGTATACTGTAGCTGAGAAGAGTGCTGTCAGACTGTTAGTGTTGTCTTTTAGTACAATAATGAAGAATACCTACTTCATAGATTGAAATGTCATTTAGGAGAAGTATGCTTACTTAAAATTGTTTAAGCCAATGTATGTAATAAAAAGTTTATTTGCAGCTGAGTTAAACTTGCACAGATTTGATTTCCTGCTCTTTCTCACCCATTAAAGAAAGGAAAATCTGACAAAAAAAGTTACAAAAATCTTTATTTTCAAGTTGTGTTAAAATGCAGGATCAGGAAAATTCTGTGAGGTAGTCCTTTTTTTTATTTTTAATTTTCTTTGCAATGCAGTGAATTGCACTGTGGTGTAGGTAACGTGCAAGAGTTCTTGACAGATCAAAACTTCATCAAAATAAGACATACTTGTGAATTATCACCTTGTTAAACTAGCTGTACCACAAAGATGTTTACTTTTACAAAAGTAGTTTAGCAGAGCAAATGAAAAATACTGATGTGTTGGATTAATTCAACAAACACTGTTATGGGTACTTGTTGCAGAGAGTTAAGCTGGTGTTGTTTTTACATCTCCCTGGGTCCCTAGTAACTTGTAGAGCTGTCTTTATTTTGACTCTTGGCCTGTTAGGAAGGCTTGAATAAAACCAGAAGTACCATACTGTGCCATACAACAGTAGAGGCCAGAATCCCACTGCACTGGGACAGCAGATTTGTGGGGCAGGCAGTCCCTGGCCTGTGGTTTGCTTCGTGAGTCGTGTTCTTTTGACATCTGAGATAGTGGGAGGTGTGGATGTCATTGAAGTTGTGACCGTAAAATCTGTGGTCCCATCAAGGTTTGTCATAGTATTTCTGCGTAGTATTTTGAGCAAAGTATGGGGGATGTATTTGTTACAATTCATTTATTCACTGATACACTAATGACCCCTGTGTGTTTTAGTGGTTAGTCTGATAAAGTGCTGCAGTTACTATGGTACTTTAGCAGTCTTTTGTATGTGTTTTTGTCTATCCCAACAGGTCCTAAAGGACCGCTTTGTGTTTATATCAGTTGGGAAATGTATTTAAAAGCTCCGTTTAATACCTTGAAACAATGCTGGAGCTACAGAAACAATTTTGAGTGTGGAATACACAGAGGTAAACCCAAACCCCTGCAGGAGAGCAGTACTGTAGCTCACCTTGGTGTTCTGTTCAGAACATCCATGAACAGGGGGTACTCTGGTTCTTCCTAAAGGACTCATTAGCCTGAACTGAGCAGAGTACTTACCATCAGTGTCTGGAACTTCAGCTTCTGTGTTTGTGATAGCCTGAACTCAAATAAAACCGTGCAGCTTATCAGAGGAATGCGCTGGTAGTAGTTCTGTACACATTCAATACAGGGACAGTTGTTTGGGTTGTCAAAGTGTAAAGAGTAAATAAGTATATATAGTATGTCTTACAAAAACCTTGGTTGTTGTGCAGGCTCCACCTGGCTGGCTGTGTGTAGCAGGGCTATAACTTATTTATGTGGGAAATTGAGGTAATTATTGATGAGCTCTTAGTAAAGAGTGGAATACTCTGCAAGGATGACAGAGTGGATGGCCATGTAAAGTACTAAATGCTCATGTGTCGTGGTGGGGAAAAATCATTTAGCAATTCTGCTGCCAATGGCATTAATCATTCTGAGTAGTTTTAAAACAGCTTTTCAAATCTGATTAATTTCAAGTGTCATGGTTTTATACTAAACCCTTACACAGCATTTCAGGTAACTAAAATTGCAACTGTGCAAGCTGAGATAATTCCAGCTGGCACTTGTGTGTGTATGTCCTTAATGCTTATTAAAACATGAGTTGAAAAGTTTGTAGTTTTTCAGATTCTGAAATCTCCTGTGATTTTTCTGAATCACTGTAACATCTCAATACCTCCCTGTTAGATGTTAAGCAGGGAAGAGAAAATCCAAGGTGATAACAGATTTGATATTTAAATGATGCCACTAGTTGATACTGCAGAAAAGTAAAATACAGAGAAATGATTCTCATCCTGAGGGTGGATTGTGGATGATTGCTCAGGAGATTAGTGATAATCTGTTATACCCAAATGTTCTGCCATGTCAGCTTAATGTCAGAATGTTCCAAAACATTCTAGAGAAGTTTCCATAACCCAGATGATTTTACACAATAGGAAAACCTGAATTCTGTTTTAGTGGCTCTATAGTCAACTTTGTGTGTTAAACAGGCATATAGTCATAATATGCTTAGTGAACCAGACATTTGTAGTTTGATGACAGCTGGAAAAAATCACAGAGTAAGATTTTGAGCTGTTCTGCCAGGAACCTGCAACAGTATTTTTGAAGCCTAAAAATTGCTTGTTGGTATTTGCTCTGTTTCCATGATGGTATTGTTTCCATGATCATAGGAAGTTTCTTTAAGTGAAAAGTAGTTGTTTTTAAAAGATGAAAAAAAAAAAAAAGTATTTGTACAAACCCAGTAAAATTGGTGCAATTTCATACTGCATTTAGATTATGTGACCATTCAGAAGTTTTTAAAGTGCATAAAAGTAATAAAGAAGTCAATCAGTAGACAAATTGTGATTTATCTTCTAAGCTGTGTGAAAATGAGCAAACAGTGATAGGAAGTTACATTATAGATTGTATCTCACTCTACACACCAGCAATTTAGAGGGGAAAAAGAAAAAAACCCAAACAAGATTTTTCCCCTCCAGTCATTTGTAGATATGTATGATTGTGATTGCTGCTTTGAATGATTTGTGATTGCAGAATAAACATCGGCAGTTCTGGAGCATTTGTGTAGGGATAGTTATTGTGGTGCCCTGTCAGGCTTTTCCTCTCTCCCAGCACTTCTTCACAAGGTGTTTGTTTGAATCCCTTTCTCTGGGCTGTGTTCTTGGTGGATGTTCCTCAGCCTCCTCAGGCAATCCATTTAAAGGATATGATATCCCTACTGGTAGAAACGTTCCCCTTGTGTTGTTTCCATGTGTCAGGGGAAAGAGTGATCTTTTTTGAAGCGTGTTTCTTAAAAACTGCATGCTGAGTGCTAAATCTGATTTACATGATCAATCAGGATACAAGGGCCACTTCCTTTCTCATAGCCTTCACTCTAATGCAGCTCTGTATGCTGCTATTTAGCAAAACACAGAGAAATACTGACTTATGTGTAACTTGTGGTCCTCTGTAATCCTCCTCTGCCCTTTAACTTAGCTGGACATTGCCAATTTTTTCCCTATTAATAATTTGCTCAGTTGTTTATTTGTCTATACAATAATATCCCATGCTTTTCTTTTTTGAGCATGATCTTGGTTCTTCACAGGTATGTTAGAATCACTTGAGATTCTGTTTTTAAAATTTGTAAGTATTGAAGGCCCATCTGACTTCAGGTAAGCTTTCCTGTCAGTCAGTTGGATCAGAGTGTATTGTTGCCCTTGTATCCAAGATGCAGAATTGTGTTTTTGAAAGGAAAACAATAGGTTTAGAGTGGTTAGATTTCACTGTTCTTCAGGGAAAAACTAAAACCTTCCAAAAATTACTTTCACCACTTCAGGTTGTGGATAAGGTTTTGTTACATGTTTTAGGTTAACTTTGCTTTAATAAAGACAGTTGTATGAGACACTAGACAACAATGCAAAAATACATACTTGAGTCTGATGGTCTGATTAATTGTATTTCTCCATCATGTAAGAGTGTCCAGGACATGAACTTCCACCTTGAGATTCTTTGGTTATTTCTTATTTTCTGTGTTTATCAGGGAGAAAGGAAGTGATTGTTCTAATTTCTTAATAAATGTTGGAGTCATCTGCACTGACAGAAGTAAAGGTGTGTCTTGGCTGCTTCAGGTATAGGAGAGTTTTGGCATTTTGTGGAGTATTGGCTTCTCTTTGGTGTCTTTTAGCTCTAGAGAGATGCTTCAGCCTCTGGAAAGTTTGTAATCGGAACTGAAACAAATGAAAATGTGAAAGTCATGAAAAGAGGGGATATAATTGCAGGGGGGAGGTTTGTGACTGAATTTCTGTTTATCTTCTGACAAGCAGTAGGTAAAAATTGCTACTTCTACATACTGCTTCAAAATTACTACAGGTTTAGGACACCTGTTTAGAATACAAAAACTTACGATACTGAGGAAGGAGGGAGAGAGAAGAAAGTTTTCTGGATGATTAGCAGCCCATAATAGTGTTCTGTATTAATAGAAAAGATTGCTTCAGAGACTACTGGCAAAGTAAAGCTTTTATTCTTAAAGTTATTATGCTGGAGGATGGATTTGCTCTTCTTTGGTTAGTACATGACATATAGACTGTCCTCATCTTTAAAAGCTTTGAGTACTTCAGTTACTTAGTGTTCCCTCTTGAGTTGAGATGTAATGTGTAATTGTTGATGAAGCTATTAGTCAGGAAAAAACCTGAAAAAGGAAATTGAAAAGCTGATAGGTTATATTAGCAGTAAGACAGAGGTGTCAGTTGATCAGATCAAACATGGCATTGAGACGAAGTCAAGGAAGATGGAAATGATACATTTGAACTGTTTACAGTTTTGTATAAGACAGCAAAGAGAACTGGCCTAAAGTCAGAGCAAGTCAATACAAATAAACTGGAAGTAATGTGACGTTGTTGTATAGTGTTGTAGCAGCTAGATTCTCAGAGAACAGTGAAAAGTCAGCACTGGAATGGCACAGTTCTACCACCCAAGCTGTGCTAATGCAACTGCTGAGCTTTTCAAGGATGAGGACAGATGTAGAGCCTCAGAGAAGGAGATTTGGTGAAACTGAGTAAGTTCATGTAGTCTGACTTTGCAAATAAATTCCTTTATTAAAAGTTTATATGGAACTATATTCTGTATTTTTTGCTGAAAATCATTGATAACACAGGGATGTTTTTGTCATTGCTGAGCAGCGCTCGCATTGAGACAAGGGCATTCTGCCCCTAACCTCACCAGTGAACAGGCTAGGGGTGCAGGAGGAGCTGGAGGGGATGGAGCCAGGACAGCTGATCCCATCTGACCACAGAGATACCTCAGACCATATGTCATGTACAGCCTATAAAGCTGAGGTGGAGCAGAGGAGGTTTACCATGCTGCTGGTACTTAGGAGGACTGACCATTGGGTGGGTAACTGATGGTGGGCAGTTAGGGTTTGGTTTTGTGGTTTTTTTGCATCATTCTCTTTCCATGCTTTTATTTCTCTGCCTCCTTGTTTTCTTTCCTTTATTTTTTCCTCTAAAAAAAAAAAAAAAGAAAATAAAAAATTAAACTCTCTTTATCACAGCCCAGAGGATTTTTCCCTTTCTGACTCTCTTCCCTTTCCTGCTGGGTTGGAGAGTGAGCACCTGTGTGGTGCTTAGCTGCCTGCCAGGGTCAGACTTGACATGGTTTTCTAAGGTTCAGATAAATCGTGGACAATGGAAGTAAATTCTAACTGAATATTCATTATTTTGAATATTAATTTGGTACTACATGTAGTTTGAAGCTCTTGAGCATAATAACACAAATTAAAGAATTTCAATGTTGATTTGCCTGTAGTGGCAAGAGAGGGGAAATTGTGACAGTGATATGTTATTTCAAAAATTTAAATTGAAATATTCCTGTCCCATTTGGGGATTACTACATGCCTTTCTTCTGTTAACTGAAATGAAGTAATCTCAGTCCTGAACAGTGGTGCTTGGAAAATTGAAAATTCTCCATTCTAATTCAAATGTCTTTTTAATTCATCTGCTCTTGGAAGCTTTTGATAACCTGCAGAAAAGAAAGAGATGTGGAATATTGGTTAAAAGTAAAGAATGTTGGATAATACAGTTTAAAAGACGATGAATATTTTAACGTGCAACTTTGAGTTGATTAGGGATTTGCTTTCATTATGATTTAGAATTAGGTAAGGGAGAGGGTGCCAGGAATGTGAGTTGGTTTTAAATTGCATCTATTTGACAAATTAAGTCATACATTTCTGTGAATAAATGCAGATTTATTTTTTTTTAAGATTGTAACCTAGAAAACAGTAAATGTGTCAGTATTACATGCTTTCCCTCTTCAAACCTTGAATGTAAGTTCCTGTTGTTGCCTTGTAGAAGAAAAAGTTTTCTGTAATTCTTAGATGTAAAAGAAAAGAGGAACTGGGTGGAGTAAAGGATTTATTTTTCCTTCCATGTTAAGTGTTGTTGATATTGGGACCAGAATATGTATACAACTTTTCTAAGAATGTGAGGAAAAATCTGAGGAAGAACATAAAAAGACACAAATTATTAAAAGATGGAAAAAAGTGCTCAAATTGATATTTGAGGCTAGCTTCTCATTTCTTAAAGATAAAAAACCACCAACCTAGTTAAACACCTTCTGCAGCAGAAAATGATGGCAACCCCTTTCCCCTCTTTGTAATGAAAAACACCTGAGACTTCTTCACCCCACCTCCCAACTTCTCCCCTACCATGCCCCCCCATGCCCCACAGTCTCCCAACTTGTTGGTTTGGTTTTTTTTTCCTCTTTTGAGGTATATAATAGGGCTAGGAGGTGACTGTATGAAGTAATGATACTAAGGAAATAAAATTCTGCATAATAGGGTGAACATGAGATCCAGGTAAATTTGATGAAACATGGTGAAGTTTCTAGGGTTACAGACAGTATCTTTTTTTCAGTAGAAGTTATGAAACTCATTTTCCTTTTCCTTAAACTACAAAAATCACTGGATATGTAAGGGAGGGTTTCCAGTATATCAGCTCTTGGAAGAAAGGTAGGATTTTGTTGAATTGTTCAGAACTGCTTTGGATAAACTGATTTCTTAAATTTGTATGGTTTTTTTTTTTTTTTTAACCCTTTCTTCTGTGACCTAAAGCCTGCACCAGCAAAGCTGTGTCATTCAGGTAGATCACGGCAGTTCTGGGAGCCACAAAAAAGACCAGCCTACCTGCTTCTGTGGTACTCAGCATCTCCCTGTTCAGGAGTTAGGTGCGTGCCACAAATCACAGAATTGGAGACTGCTCTGGCTTAGAAGGGACCTTGCAGATCATCTGCTTTCAACCCCTGTGCTGTGAGCAGGAACACCTTCCACTAGACCAGGTTGCTCAAAGCCCCTTCAACCTGTTCTTGAACATTTCCAGGGATGGGGCATCTACAGCTTCTCTGGGTAATTTTTTCCAGGGCCTCATGACCCACACAGTAAAATTTCTTCCTAATATCTGAACTGAACTTAATGGCTTTCGTAAACTATTCCTCTTTGTCTTGTCACTACATGCTCATGTAAAAAGTACCTCTTCCACTGTCTTGTAGCCACCCTTCGGGTACTAGAAAGTGCTGTAAGGTCTCCCTGAAGACTTCTCTTCTGTAGGCTGAACAGCCCCAGCTCTTTTGACATGTCTCCATAAGAGAGGTGCTTCACCCTCAGATCGTCTTCGTGACCCTGTCATGGACCTGCTTCAGGAAGTCCACATCTTTTCCGTGCTGGGGGGCTCAGAGCTGGATGCAGCACTGCAGGTGGGGTCTCACTAGAGCAGAGAGGCAGAATCACCTCCCTCAACCTGCTGTCTGCACTGCTTTGGATGCAGCCTGGGATACATTTGGCTTTCTGGGCTGTAAGTGCACATGGCTGGTTGCTGCATTTGGTGTTGCATCTACACAGATGGTGGTGATTTCTTTGAGCAGAGTTGCAGATCCCAATCATATACTCCTGGGCCCAAGAGAGCTGCTTCTCTTTCATCTGGTGTGCAGGATGTGAGGGAGGTGAGAAGATTGGGGAGAAAAAAAGGTAGTGGAGAGGAAGGTAAAGGGAGGTGATTGGGTGAGGTTCTGTCAGAAAGTGACTGAGTACGAAACTCTAGTTGCCCTACATATGGCTCTGTAAATTGCAGTGGTTCGAGATTTGTATGTAGGGTTGTGGTCAAGAAACTGGATAGTTTTGATTGCTCAAGTTACAGTTCTAAGTTGTGAACTCATGCATCTGCTCTAACCCTGAACATTGTCTTACTTCTGGAAAAAACACTAATTACCAACCCTCTGCCCCATGAAAGAGGACAAGTTGATTAGGCAACTGTCTAAGTTTAGAGAACTTAGAAAAAAAAAATTATAACTAAAACAGAGAGACAAATCTCCTTTAATTTCAAAACAAATTTTAATTAAAATATGATAAATTGAAGGATAACAGTTCCTAGCTATAATATCTATCTATCTATATATGTATTCAAGATAAACAAAAACAACCAGAACTAAATGAGTAATAAAAAAAAAAAACCCTGAGTGNGGCTCGGGTCCTCTTCTGGATCTGACGAGAGCCCCTAGGCCCAAAAATATTCACCTAGGCTCTGCCCAGTCCCTCCCCCAGGGCGGAGACTTAAACAATGGGTGATTTACTCTGTGAGATAAACAATGGCCTATTTTTGACATCCCTGATGGGCCATTAGCATACATGACCCCTCAGGTGGGTGTGGAGGCAGAAGAATTTCCTTATCTCACAGAAGTTCCAAAACACCCAGCCTGCAGCCTGAGGGGTGTGCTGTCCCTTAGACAATAGCTGCTAATGTGCCATTGTGAGCAGTTCATGGGAAAAAATGGCATAGAGGCTTTAGAATACACACCCACACAGTGACAAACTGACCCTGGCTACTAAAAACCAGGACAGCAACTCAGATGGATTGGGCCTAGATTTGGAGTATTCCTGTGCTACAGCCTAGAATGTGCTGTCCACTGTGCATCAATCATTAAGGCAGTGCCTGAGAAAGGCCGGACCTACCTGTCTGTGTACTGTGCATCTTAGGAGACTGTCTCCGGGTTTTTTTAATCCATCTCTGGTAATCTAAAGTGCTTTCCTGATAATGATCCTTCTGAGGAATTCAGGTGACTGTTACACCCTTTTGAAAGGATGGTGGTGTGTTCAGAAGTGAATAACTAGATTGTTTGCTTTACCTCAGTTATATAATCACTGGTGTGCTGCATCTCTAAGACTGATCAGTTTTTCAAGAACTCCACCATGTCAGTGGATATTGAATGTGTATTAAACAGGTCCCCAAAACTGAACTGTTGAGGGGAGCTAGAGCAATACCTACTTCTAAGGCTCAGTCAGTGTGGAAGAAGTACCTGAGAGAGGATATTATGTCTCGAGAGCTTCATTGACTGAAAGGTTTGTTGCCAATTGATGTCTGGATTCAGACACCATTCAGTCCAATTGCTGCCCATTTTAAGAACATGAGTAAATAAATGCTTGCCTCCTTCTCGTACTTTGAGAAGTTTTATATCTAGGTAGAAGTTAACCTCTTCTGAAAATCAGATGTGACATCCATACTTTCATGTGACATCCAGTGGTGAAAGCTTTCACTGTGTTGATCCAATAAACCTTCCCCAGGCAGAAGAATAGTAAGTGCATGCTGTATCTTCTAAGAACAGCTGAATACAAGATGAGATATTCTGTATGCGAGAGCATTATTTAGAACAAAAAAAAATGTAGTGCACTACACAGATTTTCGCATGCTGTGAGCATCAATTTTTTAAAAACAAAATATTTGCATTCAGAGAGTTTGACTCTTGAGTGGACATCTGTTTTTTGAACAATACTGATGTTTTAGAGAAAAAAGTAAAATTAAGGAGTAGGTAATTGTGTTGTATTTTTACCTTGTTTGTTTCAACCACTTGAGGACAGATTGTTGCTGTTGTGATTTACTAATCTAACTGTTGGATTCTGCTCTTCAAGTTTAGATATGTCTGCTGACCACCCAGATTGTAATCAGTGGAAATTTAAGAATTGTAAAAGCTTGCTTGAAAAAAATGACTTGCCCATTGACTTAGTGAGGATGTTAACTACTGGCTGACCAGTTAAAAATCAATTGTCAGTCCTGTTTTTCCTGCATAGGTTGCAAAGATTTTTTTTTTTCTTGCAAAGATGGTAGTGTTTTCACCTTTATAAGGACTGCAGGAATGCTGCAGTTAAAAGCAAAATGACTATTTTGGTTCCTTTGTTTAATGTGGGATGGGCAGGTTTGGACAAATACTTGAATTTTCAGGGAATATTATACATAAGCAAACTACATAGAGCTTCATAGGTAAATGAGGAAAAAAACCTCAGAAACGTGCTAATTTTTTTTCTGCAAAGGTCCAAAGTCCAAAGGGTTTACTCCTAGATATGCTCTTTTTAAGGGTAATGAAGAGATTAGTTTCACAGCCAGAAAATAAAAAAAAGCTTTCTTATTTTTGTGAAGTTTATAATACCCTGTATTAATGGTGGCAAAATTTATCTTCCTGGTCTTTAATGTCAGCTTTTTAAGTTGGTGAGTTTCAAAACCAGAAATGCTACTATGTTAATTCCATATCTAGTAAAGATTAAAAGTTCCTTAGGGGGACACAGAAAAGTCACTGTACATTTGAAATACCAGACTTCTAATTGCATTTGTACAAGCAACAGCCTTTGGATGTGAACCCTTGTGTTAGATTATTAACAGCTGATATTACTGCTCTGTGAAAATCTCTCTTTATTACAATGTTGGCAGCTTTTCCCCACTGTTTTTCCTGTTCCTTAGTACTACTTATCCCATATTTTCTTTGTAAAAGCACTAAGTTCCATTAATATGAAAAACTGCTGTAATAAGGAGCTGTATTTGGGCAATGCTTTCAATGGCTATGCCTGAACATACTACCTAGTATTAAAAATAAAGCCTTCTCCCCAGGACATGGGGTTTTTGTTTTAGAAGGTGTGATTTGATTAATTATACTTTTCTGGTCACAAAGATAAGCTAGCTAAGACTGCATGAGTTGTGCTGTGTTATCTGAAGGACTTTCCATTACAGTTCTTGCTGATCTTTTCTGCAAGCTGGAATATGTTTTGTGTCTGATTTATGTACAGAAGTGCAAAAAACGTAGTGACATCTGTACTTGATTTTTAATTTTTTTGTGTCTGTTATTACTATAAATATGTTAAGATGGGGGTAAGATGAGTGTATACCAATATTATTTCATGTCAGTGAAAACTCAGTTACATGCTTTTGTAACATATGGGCCCACAGTATTTCATGTTCTTAATAATTCTACTGTTAGTGAAGCTTAGGACTTCAGAGAATTGGAAAATTCCTTGCTAAAAAAAGTACGTCAAAGGGTTAGGGAGGAGGGAAATTACAAAGCCATATTGTTGTCTAATGAATGTCTCTGTCTTTTTCTTTCCTCATGTAGCAATGGGCCAGGGAGGTGGCAAAACTGTCTGGCCCAAATCTGCAGGAGGATATACTTTTATGCATAGAAGATGTGGAAAAAGGCATGGATTTCTTGGGTTTAGACCACTTTTTGGTAGTCAAGGCAGAGGTGCGCATGAACACAATGAAGACTGCAAGCAATTAGAATCGAAGGATGTTCATAAAGAGAATTCTATATGTACGTACATATTTTTGTGCATGTGCTGTTTCTTTGCAGACTGGGATGCTTGGGAGCGGAGGAGTAAGCACATAGATGTGAAGGGAAGAGAGTAACCACTTAACGTGTGTAAATAACGTGTCTTTAATTTGCCTTCATGCCGAATTTAATTTTATTAAGAGGAGCCTATGCTAGGCTGTATAATTTTGCCTGAAGAAGGGCATTCCTGAATGAGTTAATGCATTCTAACAAACTAGATAACAATAACATTGCAGAATTCAAATTATTTTGCCTTCATATCAAATTAAATGTCGCGTTTGGAATAGACTGCCTATTCTAACCTTCTGTTTGGAACTAGTCTACAAAATATTTGGTGTCATGTACCAGGTTGTTCTTTGTCAGACAGATAAATGCAGTGGTAATTAGTTTAAGTCTATAAAACATCTTTAAAGTTCTTTTTCATTTATTTGTACCAGTTAGACCACTTTCCTATCTGGTTTAATGAATACTGGATGTTAGTATTTCCCAAAATATCTTCTGTGATTTTAGCATCTAAATAATAATTTAATGGAGGAATACAGAATGACTTCTTAAATTAGAAATATAGTCCCATTTCTTTGAGTGAGGTTTTCAACAACAGAAACCAAACCCACTTTTGATATAATATCAGATCTTTCGAAGGGCCTGGGGGAAAGGGACTTGGGAGTGCTGGTTGACACCAGCCATACATGAGCCAGCAGTGCCCAGGTGGCTAAGAAGGCCAGTGGCATCCTGGTTTAGGTCAGCAATAGTGTGGGATGCCCTGGTGAGGCACCTTGAGTGCTGTATTCAGTTTTGGGCCCCTCACTTGCACCTGCCCAGGAAAGTCGTGCAGTCACTAATTCCTGGTGAGGAATACTGGAGGTGTTTAAAAGATGTGTGCATGTGATGCTTAGGAACGTGGTCTAGTGGTGGACTTGGCAGTGGTAGATTTGTGGTTGGACTTAATGATCTTAGAGGTTTTTTCCAACCTAACTGATTCTGTGATTCTGCAGAATAGCATTTTTAACTTCTTCCTTTGTAGACTATTTTGAAACTGTTTTCTTCGAATTTCTTCTTTTTTTGATAATAGCATAGTGCTCTTTTATCTTTGTCATGTGCTATTGTTCTTGTAGTCTTATATGATGTAGATCTTCTTGGGGTGGTTTTAATTTTTTGTAGTTTGAACATTTTTACTATTGTCTACACTTGCATATTTTCTACACTTTTGTCTAGTTGAAGGTCTGTCTTCTGTAAAGCAGTGTTGACATTTGTGGAGATCTTCCTACTGTCTCTCTATAATACTCCCATGTTTCCTGTTTCAGTTACACAGACATGGGCATATAGTTATTTTAAAGGTCTATAGAAATATGCAGTGTAAGGGTGTAATATCTCCTTGTTCTTAATACTGTTGCTTTTTATGTAAATTAGACTAATTACAAAATGCCTTTCCTTTACATTTCCTTGTGCTACAACTCTTCAACATTTTGGATTGATTTACTTTCGTTTCCTCAACCAGGTCACCTTTTCCCCCAGTTGATACTTATTTTTGTATGTGTGCATATTACCTAAAATGCTGCGTATTTCTTTCCTTCGTAATTGGCATGACATTGTATGTAGAATCATAGTATCGTGGAATATCCTGAGTTGGAAGTGACTCACAACGATCATCAGAGTTCAGCTCCTGGCCCTGCGCATGCCATCCCAAGAATCACATCATAGAGAGTGTTGTCCAAATGCTTCTTGAACTGTCAGGCTTGGTGCTGTGACCACTCCCCTGGGTAGACTGTTCCAGAGCCCAGTCACTGCCTTGGTAAACAAACTTTCCTAATATCCAGCCTGAACCTCCCTCACACAACTTCAGGCCAGTCCCTCAGATCCTGTCACTGGAGAATAGAGATCCATGCCTGCCCTCAACAAATCTCCTTGGGATGAAGTTGAAGGCTGCACGAAGTCTCCCCTCAGTCTCCTCTGGGCTGAACATACCAAGTGACCATAGTTGCTCCTCATACAAAGGTCCATCTAGACCCTTCACCGTCTTTGTTGCCGTCTTTGGACACTCTAATAGTTTAGTCTCTTTCTTACATTACAGTGCCCCAAACTGCCCCAGTATTGCAGGTGAGGCTGCCCCAGTGCAGAGCAGAGCAGGACAATCTCCACCTTGCCCAGCTGGCGATGCTGTGCCTGATGCCCCCCAGGAAAGGGTTGCCCTCCTGGCTTCAGAGCACTGCTTACTCATATCCAACTGGCTATTAACCGGGACCCCCAGGGTGCTTTCCCAGTACTACTTTCCAGTCTTTGACATCTCCTGTTTAGTATCATCATCAAACTTACTTAGTCTACCTTTGACTCCTGCATCCAAGTCATGTATGAAGATCTGGAAGAGCACTGGCCCTGGAATGGAGCCCTGTGGAGCCCCACTAGTGATAGGTTGCCAGCCTGATGTCACTCCATTCACTGTAACCCTCTGTGCTTTGTGCCTGACCCACGAGCCAGTTGCTCACCCATCACATGGTGAGTTTTTCCAGCTGTGTGCTGCTGGACATTTTGTCCAGAAGTGATAATTGAAAGCTTTGCTGAAATCCAAAAACACTGCTGCAACTGGCTTCTTTTGATCCAGTAGATGAGTTGCTCTGTCATAAAAGGAAATTATGTTTGACAAGCAGGACTTTCCCCTCATTTATCTGTGCTGGCTGTAGTGAATGACTACCTTGTCCTTCAGATGTTTTTCAATACCTCCCAGAATCATCTTTACCCTAATTTTACCAGTCAATAAAGAGAGACTGACAAGCCTGTAGTTTCCATGGTCATCCTTCTTGCCCTTCTTGAAAATTGATACATTGTTTGCCAGCATTCAGTTGACTGGAACCTCTCCAGATGCCCCAAACCATTGAAAAATCATTGAGAGAGGCCTTGTGATGGCATTATCCTTGGATAAATCCCATCAGCCCTTCCCTAGATTTATAGCAATCCAGCTGGAGCAGCTGATCCCACTCAAGTTCAGGGTCGACTGGGAGTTTATTACTTTTTCTGCTGTGGTCCTCCAGCTCAGGGCACTGGGACCCCCTTAGCCTGTCATTGGTGTTGAAGGCAGATGCCAAGAAAGCATCAAACACCTCTGCTTTGTCTGTGTCCCTGTCTGTGAGGTGACTATCCTCATCCTGTAACAGGTCAATGTTATTTTTTGTGCTGCCTTTTGTTACTGATGTATTTAAAATGAGCTGCTCTTACAGTCCCCCAGCTTTAGCCCAGCTTCAGCTCTGGCTGCATGAATCTTCTCCCTACAGCGACAAGCAGCATCTCTGTGTTCCTCCCATGTCACCAGACTGTGCCTCTACTGGGCATACACCTTCTTTTTTCACTCTAGCTCCAGAAGAAGATCCCTGCTCAACTCACCTACTTGAGTTTCAGCAGTTTGGAATTGCCTTTTTCTGTGTCTTTGGAAGGTGGTGCATATGAAGTGGCAAGCACTGATGGACCCCAGCATCTTCAAAAGTGTTCTTGCAGGGACCTCACTAAACTAGTTCCCTGAGCAGCGTGGAGTCTACTTTTCCTTCTGTCCAGGGTTGAATTTTTGCTGGCACTTTTCTTCCTGTCACCTGAGATTTTAAACTCTATCACTTTGTGTTCGCTGTGGCCAAGACAACTGTCAGTCATCACTGCACTCATGAGACCATCTCTGTTCACAAGAAATAGATCAAGGAGGGCACCTTTCCTAATCAGCCCCTTTAGTATCTCTGCTTTGGAGTTACCATCCAGGCATTTAAGGAATCTAAGAAACTGGAAGATGGGTAGAAGGGGATATCCTTGGAAATAATAAAATTTACTGGCTTTGGTTCTTGGTAAGCTATTACACTGAATCTGTTTGAGCAAGAGGAGTGGATTGGATGGTCTCCAGAGGAGCCTGCCTGCCAGCCTTGGCTGTTAGCAATTTTGCAAAGAAGCATCAAGCTTTTAATTAGATAAAATGTAATGATACAATATTACTTCCTGGAAGCCGCACTTGTAGTGCTCAGGGGCATAGCTCTCATAAGATTCCCATGCCATGAATTCATCAACCTTGTCATGGATAAACTGTTTAGATGACAGATGAGAAATTTTTTAAGGTCTTGCAGGTAAGTTTCTAAATCTCTGAATATTGACTTAAAGTACTTTCAAGCTGTGCAAACCATCGTATGTTCAAAAATAGATTGGATTATTGCCTTGGATAGGAGTTCACAACTACTTGAACAAAGGACTGATTTTGTAGTGGCAGCAGTGTACGTAGTTCTACCTTCTTTAATTCTTGCTGCTAAATTTGATGTTTATTTTCCCTTTATGCGAGGTGTTCTAGTGTATTGTAACTAAACAGCATTTGTAATGATGTAGCTATTAACTGAATACAACATTCAGCCCTACTATTACTTTCTTATGTGCAGCTGCACTCAAAGCTGCACATACAAAATACAGTGGAACATAATTCATAGTTGCAATAAGTGGCTTTATCTGAGTGTGACAGAAGGCACATCTAGCCAGTTAATGAATGGTCCTGTGTGGAGGGAAATGTTTTTTGAGTTTTCCTGTTACCTTGTAATTCCCTTTTGTAGAAACTCTGTAAAAGTTCTGCTTGTGAGCATGTTTCTTTAATACTTTTTTTCCCTGTCACGTCCTTAGCTGGAGTTGTATCATTTAGGACTATTTCTGTAGGCTTAGTTTGTATAAATAAGAAAGGAAATAAGTGAAAAATGACTGCATCTCTGAGGTTTCTGTCTATGATTTTTCACTCCTAGTAATTTTGCAATCCTAGTAAATTATCCTTTCTTTTTAATGAGCAGTTGTAGATGAGAATATTTCTGTTGGTTTTGACTATTCCAATGCATTCTTTCTTACAGCTTTCCCTGTAAGTTCCAGATCATTAGTTCAAGTTTCTTCTGCTTTAGTAGATGAGCCTTTGTCAGAAAATGCTGGAACTAGAGAACCCACTTGCCAAAATGAATCAAGCCAAGCTCCCAAAGCAAACACACCACCGTTTTCTGTAGTCTGTAATGGTCCAGAAGGCAACCAAATCTCACAGAACTTTACAAACCCTGATGAAAATGGTGAGGAATTTGCAGTATACACATCTGAGGGGTGTAATGATTTGAATGGTAAGAATGGAATTGGTTTTGTAAACATTGACTCTTATGAGCCAGATAGCAGTGATGGAGAGGAAGATGATGGTCAAGACAAGTATCCTTGGCTAAGAGAAGCAGCAGGTGTAATTCGGGGAAAACTTGATAACGTACTTTCTCAGTACGAAAAAGAGGTGGAGTCTTTTATTGACTTGCAGTCACAGCTGTCTACTCTCAACCATGGCGTTTCCAGAGAAGGTTGTGAAGAAGCAGGTTCAATGCCTTTGGTATGTCCCAACAATAGGACATTTAAATCTACCGAAGATCAAACTATACTAAAAAATAACCTGAGTGGTACCAGTTGTGAAACACCGCAGATAAAACATATAGTGGGTGTTGGAATTGGAACCCCTGTACCAGTTGCTGATGTGCTAAATGTCAGTGATGGAAAGCCTGACCAAGAAAACTCATCTGAGCCAGTAGTGAGGCCTAAAATTAGAAAAGCAAGTACTGCAAACCAGCTGGAAAGAGAAGAGCGTCTCCCTAATGACGATGAAGAGGAAAGTGGTTCCTGGAAGAGAACTCTAATTGCTGATGTCCAGCAGTGCCATCCTGAGTGTCCCTTAAGAGACAGAGAAGAGATGAGTTCTGGTGCATTCTTTCTTGCAAGAATTTATGGTGATGAAAAGAACACAGAAAGAGACCTAAGGAAAAATGCAGCAGTTCAAAATCAAAAAAATGTTCAGGATGATAGTGCTTTTGGGGATGAGTTGGAACACTGCAACAGACACTACTTCATATCCCACAAAAATGAAGACAGGTAAAATTTCATTTTTGTAAGTGTCTTAGAGTCGAATTTTATGTGTAAATAATGTGCAAAACTGAATAATGTGTTAGCAAATGGGACATGAAAACTCAAGACATTTCAGAATATGATCAAATAACAAGATACCAACATTTTCTTTCGGTTCTTCTCTTCTGGTAATGTAAAAAGTCTTTCTGTATGTCTAGGGTCAGAGCATTTTGCCACTAAGGAAAATTACTTGTTTATTTTATTTTTGCTGAGCAGATAAGAGTAGCACAGGAAAGCCTTGTTTAGCATAGTTTATAACAAATTTTGGGTCATTGAAAGTTTCCTTCAAGACTTACTCTTTTCAGAATTAGGGGGTTTTACCATCAAATCTCAGGATTCTGTATGGCAGCCTATATATGTTCTTGTCTCCTGCCTTTTGGAAGGGATTGTGCGTTCTTGTAATACCTGAAGAATAGCTTGATAGGGTTGCTTGTAATCCCTTTTTAAATGGAAATTCTTCAGACTAGTAGGTGTTTCCAAAATAACTTAATGATTACAGAAATTCTATAGTTTGCTTAGATAATATTTTTAAATATATATTAAAAAATGACTAAGCAAAATAAATCCAAGACAAGCAACTAAACTTCCAACCCAAAAAGCAGACAAGCAAACAAAACAAAGGGCTCTAAGATGTTAGTATTCAGCTTTAGTTGATGCAATATCAGATGCATTAGACCACATATTAGAATTTTGTAATAGGTATTATTTTTATTGTAAAGTAATCCATTAAAATAGCCCAAAGTTAATGAATATTCTCATTTGTATTGCTTTTTTTAGTCATCAAAATTGTGATTAAAATATATATTCTTTCTTCAAATTAAAATGTTTGCATGTAACTTCTTTATTATTGTAGCACGCAGTGTATAATGTGCAGTTTTTAGAAGTACTTGTGATTCATTAGATATTTTTTATTGGCATGTACATGTAATATGAGATATAAGGAGGGTTAATTTGAAGTGAGTTTGTAGGTAGGGAGGTACCATTAATGCACCTGAACATACTGGATTTAGTGGATTGAAAATTGATCTGTGGGTGTTGTGTAATGCTGTATAAAATGTGCTCTGTTAAGCGTGTTTGCTGTTCACATACTTGTTTTCTCTAACTTTTTGAAGTTATATGGCTAGTTAACTATATTTTGAATTTCAGTAGGTGTCAACTGTATTGAGTGAACCTTCTAAGTGGCATTACCAGCGTTCATACTTCTTGAGATTCTGCTACCATTACTGTTTTCCTTAAGCTGCCCACAACTTGTTATTTACTGCCCTTTTCTATGTGGTGTCTTTGAAACAACTCCCTGCTATTCATCTGTTTGGCCTAGTTAATTATATAATTTGTAGTAAGTCATCCATTATATCTTTCTATGGTCAGAAAGAAAAAGGTGTTATTCTGTATAACTTAAATGTTGTGAGAGATTTTGCTTTAAGTTTTTTTTTTTTTCTGGGAGACAAGGTCAACATTGCTTATTATTTGTTAATGAAGCATTGGTGTTCTCAGTGCCACTGATGCTTGTTTTTGTGTTCTGGGAGAAAGATGTGTGTAGTGGGACTGGGTTTGTGTTCTTGTTTCATATACTCTGCAAATGTGGAGGGAGAAGAACAAAATAGTTTTGCAAAGTAGGATGCGCAGAATACTTGAATTCTTTCTCAGAGTTTTTTTTTTAATTAATTTATTTATTTCAAATCAGGTCTCTATATGTATTTGACATATAATAGAACTATAAATAGCACAAAATTTCTTCTAGGGAAAAAATTGTCTATAGTGAGTTCAATGTTGATAGAAAAGTAGGAAATCCTAGAATGTTTGTGTTTGTTTTCTTTCCCCTAAAGCTGTGTTAAATTCATACCCTGTTGCCTTGTTTAACTGGCAGCTCAGAATGCAGTGATGGAGAATGGGCTACGGCTGTGCCTGCCTGTCTTACTGCTACAGAACAAGAGCAGTCATCAAGTGATGAGAGCTGCGAGACTGTCCCTGGCCGGGAGGAATATGAACTGCAGAGCAACATCGGTAGTGTAAAAGAGGAGACCACAAACTTCTGTTTCCAAGAAGGAGGGTATGGCTCTATTTTATTAGCTGACTTTCTGTAGCTGTTGACAGGAGCAGTAACAGGGCATCCACACAACACTGCATGAAGTAACATCTATTCTAAATGGAAGTACTATGATAGCCACAGTCATTACAACAATCTGAGTAGTTGCAGGTATGTCAAATAAGGTGAAAAATGGCATTTCATGGAAACATTTCTAGTTAATGGAAGATACAGAAATAATGAGAGAGCATTGCCATGTAGTGTCAATATGGTTAATAGACTTGATATACTGACTTAAGAAAGCCAGATTGGGAAAGTTAAGTGTTACATACACATCTTCTGGTACTGCATAGTTCTCCTTGAAAAGAACTTGTTCATCTCTTTGCTTTCTTGCTCCTGCTATTCCACTGCTGCTCCTTATTTTCTGCAGCCCTATTAGTGATTAAAGTAAACCTGAATTACTTGCTTGCTGTAGTTCATATAACTTACTTATTTTTCCAGTCATTCATACTTTATAAACTGTAGCTCCAAGGCAAAATTTGTTGCTGTATATAGCCAGGGAAACTGGGTTTTTTTGGTTTTTTTCCTAAGCATCTAATACTGACCTTAATTTGTGTCTTTTAGGTGTGGTTTTTTTGCTTTATAGAGTGGAGGAGCTGAAAGGTCACTTAGGTTGGCAGCACCTGTAGCCAAGCAGTTTGCTGTTACTGCTTTTAATATTGCTGTCCCTTCAAATTTAGAGAATTAGTGTGACTTCATGAAACCTCATTTCATTTAGAACAGCAATGGGGCTGTGTACTCTTTAGCTTTCTTTGATGTGAACAACCTGCAAATATACACATTTTTAATGGAATTGCTCTTTATTTGCCCTTTTATAAGGAAAGTGGGAGTCACAGCCCTGTGCCTCTAGACAGACATCCAGGTGACTTGTGCTCCTCTAGTATCTAGGAATTAGATGATACTTTATCGTTATGCAGATAGGTTCCCTTACAATTAGAAATTTTTGTATTGCCTTCAGGCCAGGTTTTGTCACGAAGACTGTTCCAGACTGTCAAGACAGTCTTCCTTTTTAGTAGCTTTAGGAACTTGCAGATAAATAAGAAAATGTTTAGTACCAAATTTACTAGCCTATAAAGTATGCTGCCTGTAGGAGGGAAAATAGAAAGCAAGTTACTTACTGTACTGCTGGCCTTGAGTATTAAACAAATAGCTTTGCCATAGAACCATGGGTGTTACATATTCTGACTCAGGAGCTGATACCAGTGAGATTTACTTGGATTTTGTTGGGAAATCCTGAATTCTTTATCTGGGACCCTACTGTCTAGGAAACATATTTCATTAGTCTTTGTAGTAGGTTTTGCTTTTGTTACTCACGTGTGTTTTTAAATTCTCTTAGCTTTTTAGTTTTAGCTTTTCGTTTATTTATTTGAAGGGAGGAAGGTGAGTTTTGTTGCTTGCAGTACCGAGAAGAAGTAGAAAGTAGCAGTGACGAGGAAAACTATCCAATTCATGATTTTTTGCATCCCGGATTCTTCCTGTTGAGTGAAAATAACCTTGATGATGACTCCAGTGTGAGTGAAGATCTGGATGTGGACTGGAGGTATGCATTTGATAATTGCCTGCCTTAATTTCTGCGGTTTTGTAGTTACTATTTTGTTTTTTATGCAAGATGTCAACAGTACCCATGGCTATCAGTATGCAGTTGCTTCAAAGGCTTATAATCTCCATTTTAAGGTTTAAGGTATTTCAAGTGCTGTGTCTTCTAATGAGAGAAAAAGGACGTAGATTTGCTGAATCAGTCTGTGATTTGAGAAAGTTCTGGTGCCCTAAATATTCAAGAGATAGCTGTACATTTTCAATTAGTTTTCAAGATGGTAAGTATAATTAATTTTTAAATAGAAGTATAACAAAAGTAAAGTAATATAAATGTAATCAGCATTCAAGTCAGTCCCATTTTATAATTGGTCTCTTCCTCTTTTGAAACTGGTGTAGGTTAGACATTACAAGCCTATTTTATGTCTCTTTGAAATGCCATGTAACTACCTAATATTATAATAATTTTGAATTCTTCACTCAATTTTCTCTCATTAGATTACTGAAGAATATTGAAATAAATTTATTACAAAAATGCTGCAAATACCAGGAATAAGGTGACTTGAGCTACATTCACAGTGGGTCCTTAAAAGTGTTCATTTTAAAGTAAGAGTGAACTCGACAGAGGGCTTTCTAGTGAGAGACTTAATTCTTGCTCTCTTCTGCTTATTAAAGTAAAAACTACAGTCTAGCCATACCAAAAGCACTGATATTTTCTCCTTGTGACATTGTATTGTGGAAAGGCCTGATGGGGACTAACTAATACATGAGAGTCCAAGATAAAAGTAAGGCATGTGTTCTTGCACTGTCAATCAGGAAGACAGCAATTAAATACTACAATAGGGACAGAAGCTAGTTTTTAAATGTTGGAAATTAACCTTGGTAAGATTTCTAATTACTAAAACTAGGAAGGAAGATGCTATTGGTCTAAGGGTTTTTTTCTGTTGAACACAGGCTGATCTGCACATGATTTTGTTTGTGCCCGCTTTAAGATATGATTTCTGAATGCTGAAAACAACTCAGAGGAGCTACTAAGGCATGAACTGTGACACATGATGTAATCAAAATCTGATAATTGTGAAACTACCTTAATAGCATACACATGAAGCTTGTTAGCTGAACTGTGTGCCCTTTCACAGTAAAAATCCCCTTCTAGGTGTTCTTAAGTGTGTAATGGCTGGAGTGTGCTTCCACTGTGCTGGGACCAGGTCTGGCCACAGGTAGAGGGCTGCAGAGCCACCTCTGAGGAGGGGCTGAGGCTGCCTGTGTGGGATACAGCTGGCTCCAGTGGACCCACAACAACAACAGGGTGGTGCCTCTGGGAGAGTATTTAAGGGAGGATAAAAATTGCTGGACAGCAGAATGTGAGACAGAAAGTGATGATCCTTGAGAAAAGTCACCCTGCAGACACCAGGGTCAGGAAAGAAGGAGGAGTCAGTGTTACACGTGCTGGAGAAGAGATTCTCGTGTAGCAACTGGAGAAGACCATGGTGGAACAGATAGGAATTTGCAGAAGAAACTGTGCCTGTGGACAGCCCATTCTGCAGTAGTTAGTGAGCATAGTAAAGACCAGCAGTCTGTGGGAAAGACCCATGCAGAAGCAGGTTTATACTGAAGGACTTCAGACTCCATGTTGGAGCAGGGAGATTGAGGAGGAAGCAATTACAGAGAGGAACTACCATGGTCTGATTACAACCCCTGTTTCCTGTCTCTCTGCCCTGCTAGAGGTAGAGGTACAGAGGAGTCAAGAATACAGTGAAGCTGAGCTTGGAAATTAAAGGAGGGCTAAGAGGAAGATGTTTAATTTTTGTCTTTGCTTCTCACCATCCAGATCCATTTCTCTTAGCAGTAAATTCATAGAATCATAGAACAGCCGAAGTTGAAATGAACATAGAAAGATCATCTGGTTCAACCTTTCAGTTGAATTAAGGTTTTTCCTATGTTCAGTCTGTTTTGCCTGTGGTGGTGATTGATAACTGATCTCCCTGTGTTTGTCTTGACCTATGAGCTTTTAATCTTATTTACAAGCCTGTCCAGTTGAGGTAGGGGAGTGAGAGATCACCTGGCTAGGTATCTGGCAGTTACTAACAGTGATGTGCAGTAATTTGATGTGTCTCACCCTCATTGCTACTAATTTATTTTGAAAAGCTAATAGTTGCTACTGTTTACTTTGAAATTAAGACCATGTTTCTTGACCCATATTTTTCAGAGTACTTGAGGAGTTTGGTGATGGCCTAGGACTTGCTCAAAACATTCCTTATGTGGAACCTCAGCTTCTCACATTTATGGCACTAGAGGGACGCTTAGAAGCTGTGGAGGTATTAAAATATTTTTGTGGTCTTATATGAGTGATGTCGTGACATAAATGTTTTATTATTGAATCCTTTTTCAACGTAATCTGAAAACCAGGAAAATCAAGGGAAAATGCTTTCCTATGCTAGCTTTCACATCTGTGCATGTGAAAATACATGTTGGAAGTTCTTTGAAATGATGTACCACAAGAAGTCATCGATCAGTTCCTACTCCTTTTACAGTATGTATTTATTTCCTTTTAAAGGAAAAAAGGTTACTGATTTCTACCAGTATAAACCTGTGCTGTTTTATTTACTCAAAAGAATTTTGCCAAATTTTCTACATAACAAAGGAAAGCTTTGATCTATGCCTATGAATTGTCCCATCTTTATTTTTGCAGGAGCCTCATTTTTATATATCAGTAGAAGACTTCTCTGTGCTTGACTGTCTGAATGCTTTGTATTTTAAATAAAAATAAAATTAAAAACAAAACATCAACAACAACAAAAAAAACCTGCATTTGTTACACATAGTAACAAAAAGCCTTTTATCTTTACCTTGTTCTAAACCCATTTGATCTGTCTAACTTTGGATAGGCGAAAGCATTTATTATCAGGAGCCAGCATGGTTATGATCTTTGTCTTTTCTATGTTACTTGATGTTGGTCATTTGTCAGAGTGAATATAGAGCTACGTGAAATCCAGTTTGATGCAATGCGGCAATTCTTGCACTGCCAGAAATCTCCCCTGCAGGGTATTTGTCAAAATAAGAGTTAAATGATGTGTAGGCGTATAGTATGGTGTTACAACAGCTGAATTGAGTATGTTGTGGGTGACATAAGTTTAGGGCAGCAAGGGGCAGTTTGACTACTAGCACCTACTTTAAAGGGTGAACGGGGCAGCCTGTATGTCATAGTGTTCTTGCAGACAAAATACCAAGGGCACTTTGAAATGCTTTATAAAGCTGGCAGACAGTGGAAAAATCATAGATAATGGCCTTGGAGTTTTTTTTTTTCATGGATATGTGCAAAAACAACCATTTTGTGACTAAGCTTTACGTGTACATTCCAAGGAGTTGGAAGGGCTGTTCCCTGAAGTTGGCAGTCATGCAGTTTCCGGGTATTGTGCATCCTCCCAAGGTATATGGGAGGTCATCATCATTCATGATCAAGCACCATAGGGTCTTCTCCAGCTGTGTAGGATCCTGTTAGCATTATTCACCCAGAGATTCTTCAGAAATGCTTACGAATGTGGAAAAGTTCTGTTGATACCCTTACTGTAAAAGCAGTACTTTGAAGTTGTATAGAGAAAATTCTTCTCTTTCATAGCTGCTGGTTTTCACTATGTCAGAGAAAACCAAAACAGTACAGAACTACAGAAACAGGTCATCTCCTCCTTTGCACCAAAGCAAGTGGAGAGTGAAAACTTAATCCCATCCTTTTAATGTATTTTTTTAATCTATATGTTAACACTTGAAGAGGAGACTGAGTCTATTATGACTCTTGAGTTTTTCTTTCTTATTGCTGTGTGATATTTCCCTAATGACTCTGTCAGAAGAAACGTGCAGTCTTGCAGGCTGACCTGTAAAAGTAATCCCAGGTGATTATGTGCATGGCTGGCTGAGAAGATGCTGTGATTTTGCTTGTGTCATCAGGAACAGAGTGTCACTGAACTCTACTGGCAAGCAGACACATGACTACAAAGATAGTTATTCCATGGTACCTGTGGTACAGGTTGCTGTGAATGTTGGGCAGGAGGGGAAAGCTGATTATTTGTGCTTGAAATTAGCACTTCAGTCTTATGGTGAGCATAGAAGTTTGGTGTATTTGGAATTAGTTAGCAAAAAAATGGTAACTGAATAATGAACAGTTGTATTGATTGTGACCAAATGGACATCACAGCTTTTGAGTAAGAATTCCAAATATTCACTTCAAATCTCAAGGCAAATATAGAGCACTATGGAGACAGTTACTAAAAATTGTTCAGAAAATGATAAGCGGTATAATTTACTGTAGCTACAAAACACTTGAAAGGGATACGACACAATAAAGCATCCAAAATTAAATGTATCCTAATTGGAGGAGAGGGAGCGGGGGAGATCTGTCCCAATTAGTTGTGACATTTGGAGACAAGAAGTAATAAACATACTAGTTGCTTTGAAAAGCTATATTATCCTATAGAAGTTGTAAAGCAGGCCCTGCTTTACTTTGTTTTTCAAGATGTGATTTTAAGCATCAGAGTCATTGTGAGGCTTTGTGTCTATGATGTTTCTTTTGTATAGATTTCAAAAGCAAAAAATACAATGTTTTCTGTCTGAGAGTGCTAATACTGATACAGAGGTTTGATGACAGGTGATATTGCAACTTTCTCCCTGCCTGGTAACTTACCTAATTTTTCCAGTCGTAGTAGTTAATCTAATTAAGCATAGTGTTTTCACCTGCAATTTATTCTCAGACNAAAAAAAAAAAAAACATTACAAATACCAAAATCATCTTTGTGTTAGTAAGGTAGTGTTTTCTGCCATGGCAGACCTGAATGTTTTTAAGCTGTTCCACTGGAGTGGTGTACCTGTTTTGCAGAGGGACTTGCATGCTGCATCAGGGATAACTGTCCCAGGGTTTCCTCTAATTTTTAGATTTCTAGAGTTTACACTTCTTTCTAAGAGAGTTTTGTGGCTGCTAAAATAAATAGTTTTTAAGCTGATTAGCACAGTAGGTAGGTGTACTTGAGGGGTATGACTAATTGATTCAGGATATGAACCCAGTGCTTCTATGTTCTTGGCTCTTCAGTTTCAGTTCATTTCCTGTTCAAACAGGTGTATCTAGTACATTTCTCAGCAAATAAAACAATATATTGTGAGTTCTTTTTTTCCTACTGGTTTTCCTTTCTGTGCCTTACAAGGTTGAATGTAAGATGAAAATGTCAAATACACTTGCTGCAGCCTTGGAACCTTCAAGATTTTTGTATGGTGAAAAATTGAACTTCAGACCAAAGTTACTTCAGAGCATTGTCTATCTTAAGATGAGAAACATCTATGTGGATTCTGGTTTTCTGGGGGTGTTTGGGTTTTTTTTGTTTTGGGCTTGTGGTGGTTTTGTTGTTTTGTTTATTTGTTTGGTTGAGTTTTGGGGTTTTTTTGTTTTGGTTTTTTTGGGGTTTTTTTTGTTGGTTTTTTTTGGTTTTTGTGTTTTTTTTTTGTTTTT
>VXAU01001984.1:248833-327064 GCA_013399695.1 Formicarius rufipectus | reverse complement strand
TGTTTTTTTTTTTTGTTTTTGTTTTTTTGGGTTTTTTTTGGTTTTTTTTTAATATTTTTTTTTTCTCTGAAAGCTTACATTGGTAGTGTAGCCAAGGCACTTAATATATTTGTTTGTGCTGGAGTAATTCAACAGTTGAAACCAGGAAACATTAAAGAGTCATTTATTTTCAGAAGGCAAAATACAGGGACAGTTTTATATTGGCAAGCTGTATGACATTTTCAACTTGCTGCTGTTCCTGTAAGTTTGTAAAATTAACAAATGCTTATTAGAGATTAAGTTGTAACTGTCCTCATACTGTAAGGAGGCTTAAAAAGACAAGGCATTACTGTTTCGACCTTTCAGTTTCATTTAATTTGTTGCTAAAATAGAAATGATGTAATGGTTAGTTTCACAGATATAACTTCCATTTAAGAAAGTAATACTATTAGAATTGGATTCCTTTTCGTGCTTGTTTGTTGTGATATGAAGTGTTACATTTGTAAGTAAGGGAACTTGTTCTCTGCTCACCCCTTTCAGACTGCTCTGGCACAATTGGAGTCTCTTGCCTTTGATGTTGAACAGACTCATCCACCAGCTGCTAGAGAAACTATAGATTGTCTGCCAATGATTCTCTTCACAGGTGACTACAATGATTTGGAAAAATTATGAAAAAGTAATTCCCACAAAGTTTGTAAGAACAACTTTCTGTAATACCATGATACAATAGTTAAACATGCTTACTGTTCAATGCTGTTTTAAGAGCTTTTGAACCTTGAATCAGTCTAACTTTGATTGGTTTGGGAAACTGGAGATAGTGTGAATGTATTTCATAACCATTGGTGATACTGCTAATATATGAATTTAATTTGAGGTCATCTTTAGATACAAAACAGGTAATAACACTTTTTCTTCATCATCGGTTTAGGTCCAGAACAATGTTGTACAATCTGTTGCAGTGAATATATGAGAGGTGAATACGTAGCAGAGCTACCCTGTCATCATTTGTTTCACAAATCTTGTGTAACCCTTTGGTTGCAGAGAGTAAGTACTGTAGGATTGGTTGGGGTGTTGCGGAGCTTGTGTGTGTTTTTTGTATTCTTCTGGGGCAGAACAACTTTGAACTTTTTGAAAATGTGGAAGGAAACTGTAAAAAATAAGTGGCTGCCACATTTAGCCGTTATGGAATCATAGCATAGAATTCTAGTGTAAATGAGGAAAGAAATTTTTATCTGTACTTACTTGAAGGGCAGTTTTTTAATAGAAGAGATATTTTTGTGAGGAAACATGTTTTGCGTTTAGTAAGAATGGAAAACATGAATGAGTTATAACTTATTTTGGTACAAAAAAGCGTTTACTGTACTCATACCTCAAAGTAAAGAAGATGGGTTGGTATTTTCTGGGAAGAGCAAAGGGTCTGCTCTGTTGTACCACAATGGCAGGCCCATTTATGATGGCAGCTAAGGCTGGCAGGAGAAATACTGAAAAGCTTGTAGATTAACTTTTAAAAATATATTTAGTTATTCTATATTATATTAGATCTCATTTTTATAATCTGAAATCAGTTTCCTTCCAGATATCTTATAAAAGCTTGCATCATATTGAAAATAGACTAGAAGAGCTGTAATGAGCTAGAATGCTTTTTCTTTGCACTCTCCTTTATGTGCAGTATGAGCCTGGACATGCTAGTTCTCAATGAGCCTGCAGTGTAACACCTCATTTTGTGAGGAGCACAAGAGATTAATTGATCACACTAGGGAGGTCATATCAGAACACTTTTAGCATGGAAAGTTGGTGGATTTATAATTTTTTTAATCTTAATAATGTTGACTTGATTACCATGTTGATTTTGTTTCTAAGTATTTCCTTTTTTCTGCTGTCATAGTAAAGTGCTCTTGCTGAAAACTGGGACAAAATGATTCCTAATAGATTTGGGCTGTACAAAATTTATTTTTAATCCTTACCTCAAAAAGAACAAACACAAAAAAATCCCACCTGTAAAATCAATGCTTTGAAGAAGAACTTGAAGAAAATCTGATGCATTTTCTGTGTAACTGATGTAAAAGCAAAACAAGTCTTTCTTCTGAGTTTCTGTGAGCTATCTCTTGGCTCTAGGTAGCTATCCAGTCAAATTTGAGTTTAAGACAGTGCTATTGTGAAGGCAGTAAATACTTTATACTTTCAACTTTTCAGTAGATTTGAATGCAAACTGTGCAAATGACCTGGAATTTTCTTCTCTTTTTGTAGTCGGGAACATGCCCTGTTTGCCGTCATGTGCTTGCTCCTGTGTGTCCTGAGGCAGCTGTTGACACTTAGTAACTGATGATTCAGCATCTTCTGGTGGCAGTGCTACCGGACCTTCAAACTGGGGTCTGAAATAAAATCTGCCATCAAAATAAAAATGTTAATTTTGCCTGTTTAATTATAATGTGAAAACAGTTTTGTATAAAATATTAACATAGAATCATAGAACGGCCTGGGTAGGAATGCACCTCAGAGATCATGCAGTTCCAGCCCCCCAGCCATGGACAGGGACACCTTTCACTTAACGAGGTTGCTCAGAGCTCTGTCTAGCCTGGCACTGATCACCTCCAGGTTTGGGGTATCCCTCTTCCCTTCTCCATGTACTCCAACTGGTCCATGTCCTTGCTGTGCTGGGACTCCAGGGCTAGAGGCAGCACTGCAGGTAGGTCTCCCCAGAGCAGAGCAGAGGGGCAGAATCCCCTCCCTCGACCTGCTGCCCACCCTGCTGTGGATGCAGCCCAGGACACACTTGGCTGTGTGGGCTGTGAGTGCCCATGGATGGCTCATGTCCAACCTCTCACCCACCAGCTCTCCCAGGTCCTTCCCAGCAGGGCTGCTCTCAATCTGTACACCCCCCAATCTGTGTTGCCCTGACCCAGGAGCAGCACCTTGCACTTGGTCTTGTTAAACCTCATGAAATTTTTATGGACCCATTTCCTGAGCTTGTCCAGGTCCCTCTGGAGGGCCCCATTCTTCCCGTGTGTCAACAGCACCACTCAGTTTGGAATTGTTTGCAGATTTGCTGAGGGTGCACTTGATCCTTTCATCTGTGTCATTAATGAAGATATGAAGTAACACTGGTCTCAATACAGACCCGAGGGAGACTACTTGACACCCATCTCCCTCTAGATGTTGAGCCATTGATCACTAGAATAAGCAAATGTGAAAAATAAGCTTCTTTCTGTATGAGGTTCATGCTGTCAATAAATGTGCATTGGAGGCATTCACATTCTGGGAAGTTTTGAAATGGTAAGTTACTTGTTTTGGCTATTAAGACATAGAGGTAACAGGCTTTTTCATAAATAGCCATAGCAAAAGCAATTAATTTAGTGTGAAAAGAACTTCCCTTCTAGTGAAAGTTCTTAGGGTTTTGGACAAGCTGCCTCATTACAGTCACAACTTCGCAGACACCTTCCTTGTTATACAAGGTGGAAAGGTGCTGGTTTTCCCTTTTCTCTCCTTATTCTGTGCTTGATTGAACACCTGAGGAAAACAAACTTTTTTTTAATATAGTAAAGCTGCAAAATGCAATTATTCTTTATCTCTAAAAAAAATAACTCCCTACAAACCATGTAAGTTGTGAAAAGTGTTTGAATTAGAGTGTTTGGGTTGAAAGGGACCATATAGATCATCACTTCTAACGCCTTGTCATGGGCAGGCACACTTTCCATGGGACCAGGTTCCTCAGAGCCCCATCCAGCCTGGCCTTGAACACCTGGGACACCTGTGGTATCTCTGGACAATGCCTGTTCCCATTGCCTCACCACCTCACAGTAAAGAATTTCTTCCTAATACCTAAGCTAAAAAAAATAAAACCACTGACCCTTCCCTTATCACTGCACTCCCTGATAAAAGGTCTCTCCTGTAACATGTTTTAGGTACTGGAAGGCTGCTCTAAGTGGTCCCTGGAGCCTTCTGCTCTCCAGGCTGAACAACCCCATCACTCTCACCTCCTCTGGACCTGCCCAAGCCTGTGCATGGTTTTGTTGTGCTGAGGACTCCAGGGCTGTACACAGCGCTCGAGGCAGGGTGGGAGTGCTCCATCAGAGAGCAGTACAGGGTCCCCTCCCCTGCCCTGCTGATGCCCTGCTCTTGACACAGCCCAGGAGTCATTGGTTTTCTGGGCTGCAAGCACACAATGCCATTTCTTGTCAAGCTTTTCTTCATACAACACCCCAAAAGTCCTCCTTTGGGCTGCTCTCAATCCATTTCCAGCTGAGCCTGTTTTGTGCTTGGGATTGCCCCAACCCAGATGCAGGACCTTGCCTTTGGCCAGGTTGAATTTCTCAGACCTGTCAAGGCCCCTCTGGGTGACATCCCCTCCCTCCAACCTGTTGACCACACCACACACCTGGGTGCTGTCAGTGAACTTGCTGAGGGAGCACTTGATCCCACTCTCCATGTCATTAACAAAGATGTTCAACAGTGCCCATCCCAACAGCATCCCCTGAGGAATGCTGCTGGTCCCTGGTCTCCACGTGGACGTTGAGCCATTGACCACAACTCTTTGAATGTGACTGTCCAGTCTCATCCACTGAGTGTCTGTCTGGCAAATCCGTGTGTCTTCCATTTAGAGACAAAGATCTGGTGTGGCCCCGAAGTCAGGAACTTCTCTCAGAGCAGTGCAGTCCTAGAGCCCAAACTATCCTTCTGTTCCCACTCTCAGCACGTATTTCTCGTTGAGTGCACTGTCACGCAGGGCTGAAATCTGTCCTCTTTGTCTTTGCATTCCCTTTAATTCCCTTATGTTGTGCTTGTAACTCTGTAATGTGACCTGCAGAACTCTGCCACCCATCTCCCTCCTTGGACTAAGAACAGAAACACATCACCTTGAAGTAACTCCTTGGGCCTTCAAGAATCTAGTTCAAAATCACCCCTTGTTTTTAAAATCTCCACAGGTTTTCTGCAGTTTATCTCTGAGATACAGCCCCTAACTTGTCTATCCACCATCACTTCCTTTGTTCTTGGAGGGGTGTCTTTTACAGGTGTCTCCCTACCCTCCTACAAACCTCTTCCACCAGCTTCCAGTTTCACCCTGGGACCAGCCTGTGGCCTTTCCTTCCCTGGTGCAATGGCATGCCAGCAGTGCAGTTCTGTTCCTTTTCCTCAGCAGTGACTTTGCTTTCCTTCCTTTTGATGGTCAGCTGCTAGAAACAGGAAGAAGAGTGGCAAAGGCAGTGGGCTTTAGTTACAAATCTGGGGTGCAGGTGGAGGTGAATGGCCAGGGAAGAGCTCCAGACCTTGTCCTGTGTTGCTGGAGTTGGGAGCAGTGGGGGCTTTCAGAAGGGTGGATTGCCTTCATACGTTCTCCAGCCACACTCTTCCATAGGGAGGTGCTTGGGAGGTTGTTCCAACATTACTCTGCCTGACATCAAAATCAGCAGTGCAGGTGAGCTGCCTCTTTTTGCCTGTGTGAGCTTGCAGGGTAATCCCTAAACCAGTTCTGGCACAGACTACCTTCCAGATTTTCAATGTCACATAACAAGTAATGGTTTGCTTGCTTAGTAGGAAATTCATTAGATTTCATGGAAATAAGTATATCACCATTTAAAGTTAAAAGGGAATTATGTTTAATTCATATTAGGGTCTACAGTTTGGCATCACAGGGATGGAATTCTAATTTGTAAGGCTTTAGTTGTTAGAGATGAAGAATATTTATACCTTCCAAGACACAGCTATTGCCACTGAACTGCAATTGTTGGTAGACTCGTTCTTGCTTAGAAAGTCAAGGCAAAGACTGAAGGAAACAATATCAAGTTTCTTCTTTTACCTTGAAAATACGATTTTTTTTCCAGCTCCTTTTTGTTGAGACAGATGTAATAAAGTTTTGTGAAGCACTGAGGCTTGATTAATTATGGAGTGAGGCTCAGTTGGTGAATTGTGCAACAGCTGGCAAGTGCTGGTGTTGTGTTATAAGGAGACAAATGGGCTGACAACTCTGTGTAGCCTTTGAATGTGCAGACCTGATATCAAAGGTTTAAACCAGCGTTCTGGAGTGCTGAAATGCCACTGACTGTTGCAACCTTGTCTCTGAAATCCAGTGCAAACTAACCAGAACAAAGTCTGGAACTAGTCAGAACCAAGACTGTACAAGACTCCACAGTAAGCTCTTGTCACATCCCTCACATACAGTGTAATAAAATAACTTAAAAGTTCTCTTCCCTGGGTTTGAAACAAAATCTGTCAGATGATTTTAGGTGGAGGATATCTTGCTGACAGTATTATGTATTTGTCACAGATGTAATTTCAGTGTGCACTCCCTGAACTTATTTCCAGATGCATTATCTTTCGCTTTGGACTTGCAATAGCATCATTCCTGAAAAGGCCCATTGTGTTTTAGTGAATTTAAAGACTATTGCCATAAGAGACATATTTTAAAGCACCAACATCAGAGTTATTTATTTCATGAAACAAATGTGTGCAGCTGTAGGAATCCTGTTCCACATTCTCCCTTAAACAGGACAGTGTCTCCCTACTGATGGAGTAACACGTGAGCGCATCTGTACTGATACATTGAATGCTGCACTTATCCTGCTCTGAAAAATGCCAAAGATCAGAAAGGAAAAACAGCCCTGGCTCAATAACTTGATTTTTATCCTTTCTGCATGTTTTTGAAGTCTGTCCTCTGTCCCCTGCTTTTACATTGCTGAGTGCTTTGGGGTATTCACAATGGAAAACATGATATGTGCATTCCTTTGGTCACTGTCGTACACACACATAGATAAAATGCATAATTATTTAGACGAGAAGGAATAACACTATGTGGAGAGTAAGCCTTTAGCTAGGCTAATAAGCAAAGTATGTATTTACAGATCTTTATTGTACTAAAATTCCATTATAATTGTAATTTTTTTTATTCACTCTTAAGCCTCTCTGTAGATAGACAATTATCTTGCTCTGAGCTGTATCATAAATAATTACAGGGAAAACAACTGATTATGGTTATTAATGAATAAGTATGAGAATTTAATGATGTCTTGGGGCCAAAAAGTAAAGGACATGATTTTCATTTATACTAAAGTCAATTTGCCCTCCTGAGGCAAAGTAAAATGCTTTCAAGAAGACATAAAGAAGAATAAGGTAAGAAATAGGAAATAGGATTATAGTCCAGTGTTTCTTTAACTACCTTTAAATCACAGTTAAAACAAGTCCTTTTTTTCAGCCATGAAACAGAATTGTCTTCACCTTACCAGACAGCAGCCTTTGAAAACATGTCAAGGAAGTCATTGAAATTTAATATGGTGAGAGTTATATTTTCCAAGGCAGGTTAAGTATTTTGTGTCAGATTTTCTAATTGACAAGAAGTAAGGGCTACAATTTGAGTGTTTTAAGTAGTACTGATTAGTGATAGTTAGGACCTGATGGTTCTTTTCATAACACTGTGTTAGGAAAACCTGCTGAAATAAAAATTAATGGTGAATGTATTTCTTTACTGTATGTTGAGTACCATGACCCACTAATTTGGAAGATCATCTCTGTCAATAGGTAGAAGAGTCTTCTGTATATGAATAGAATTCCCCCATTCTACTAAAAACAGCAATACACAAAATGCTTTTCCAGCACTGCTTCAATGCTGCAATAGGGAGATTTCAGCTGCAGAAACACTGACACAGATTTAAAAATGCATATTGAGTATTCCAGACAGTTTGGTAGGACCTGAATTCTGGTTTGAGGTGGTAAATTTCAATTTACTAGTCAAGGAAAGATGTTCTTGTCAGCAGTACTGTAAGTAAGCTCCTCTTAAGCTATGTTAGTGAAAAGAATAGGAACCTCTATAGAACGTGTTCTGTACATATATATGCCTTTATCCTCTTTACTGTTTTACATGCCTGACTCACAAGGCACATAATAAGAAAATTCAGCTTTAAAGACTAAGAAGGGCGTTTAGTCCTTGAAGTTATGTTGTTCCATGAGACTGCGGGACTTTTTTTCTGGCAGTATGAAAGGTAACTAAATGGGTCGATGCAAAGCAAATATAAAATCACACACAAAACCAGCAGAGCCTGAGTGAAGAGGTTTCTGCTGAACAGTGAGCTTTTGGGACATGAATGAGTAGCATCATTTAAACAGAAGCAATGCAAGAGAACAGGTGATCTTCTGCAGTGTTTGTCAGCACCAAATGGCCACAGTCCTCCTTCAGGTCTCTTTCCACCTGTGAGACAGCAAAATATCTCATGGTGAAGAAATGCCCTTTGGGTCCTTTCATTTCATGCAGTTTTTCCTGAAGGTGGCCACCAGGAAGAGGAGAAATGGGAGCACAGAAAGTGTGGTCTTGCCAGTGAATCGAAACAGCATCTTGTATCAGCCAAGACCAAATCCTCTTCTGATGAGGGGAAAAGAAGCCAAAAACGGTGTGTGTGGCAGAACCATGTTTTGGGCAGCCCTGTCCCATGGCTCAGAGCATGGGAGCTCCTCCTCACTGCTGCCTGGCCCACTGCACTCCTCTAGCTCTTCAGGCCATGTGGAGCCTGGTGATTGCAACACATTGAACATCTCTTTGTCTAAATCTTACATGTCCTGTGAGACAATTTCTTTCCGATTGAGAGGAATAATTTGCATTTATTTGGTGTCAGGGACACAGAAAGGATGTGTGTATGTGCCCTGGTAGTTATTAAAGGAGTGTCCATGAGGCTCATGTGACCTGCAGAGGAGTCTCTGTTAAATTATCACAGCTCCCTCAGACTGTTTCTCTGTGGACTCTCCTACTCTGAATCAGTTATGGCATCTAATTGAAAGATAGAATCATAATTTAATTTGTTCAGAAATTAATTTCTGCTCTGTTGCTGAAAATGGTTAGAAGAATGACAGTAAACAGAGGAGTGTTATTGCTTGTGTGGTCTATGTGTGTGAGTGGGAAAGTGTCTGAAGGTAACATGTTCTCCTTCCACGCATTACAGAGGGAAGATGTCTGTGTATGTCTGTGTAATTGAAGCACGGAGCACCAAGAGTCACCTCTGGATGTTTCACTTTCAGAATTAATAGGTATTTCTATGGTAACTTATATTTCTGAACAATTATAGAGTATTTTGCCTACCTTTCAGAGTTTGTACTTGGGCTGCTACAAAGGTTCATCTTTTATCCTTTGTTATACATGGCATCGTCTATCCAGGGCAGATAACTGTATTCTTTGCCATCCACCTGCTGCAGTTTGCGGTCATCAACAAGGCAGTATAATTAGTTAACTTGCATTAACATCCTGATTGCCTTGTTATGCTGTGCTTTGGAGAACACTGGGGAGCATGAGGTAGTCCCAGCTCCTCAAGAGTACCAGAAGAACAGATTCACTCAGGGAACATACTGCAAGGCAGGGCAGCAGCTTCTCAGAAAGACATTTGACATTATTTCCTTAAAAAAAACACAAAAGAATGGGGGGGAACATGTCAGTGCTGATCATTTCTAGGTTTCCATAGTTTTTTCTGCATAATTTCAACACTCACTGGATAGTCATCTGAGTACTAAGAGATGATATCACAGGGCTAGACTGAAGTACAGTATCTGAATGAAATATTTGGAGTTTTTTACACAATGATCTGCCTTTGAAACTGCCTTCAAAAATCACAGCTATGTACAGCATACAGTGAAATTCCTAGTTTACTTTAAAGCCCAGGAGATGAGTTAGAAATCTTTTCAGGCTTTTCATTATCCAAGTAGAAAATACATCAAATATTGATGAACTTCTTGAAACACTGTGATCTATCATTATATCATGTTAATAAAAATACCCCTGCTCTAAAAATAAATGTATATATTTATATTGGCTACAGTTAGAACTGATCTCATGCAGCTTTTATCTATCATTCTTATTAGAAAATACTATTTATGTCTTCTGGTATCAAATAATTTAAGCTTTGATGAAAGTTTAATTCTTCAAAATTCTTGCTGCTCTTTCCTTGTATAAAATTCAAATACATTTGCAATGCTCAAATGCAAAACACTACTGCTGTTACATGACACACATCTTCATTCAAATGCAAATTACTTTTTTTTCTGAGTGACAAAAAAGAGCAGTGAGACAGCAAAAAAGTAGCTGAGCCTTTGTCTGTTTCCTTAAATCAAGAAGTCTCTTGTCCCCTGTATTTATAAGGGGATGAGTAATTTTGCAAAACATCAGGATATGACTTACAATGGCAAAACTTACTGAAAGATGTTTGTGAAAGTTCAGTTTTAAATGCTGAAATGCATATTCATTGCAAAGACTCTTACATGCTTGCAAGCATTTGCATGCCTTTTTCTGCTACTTAAAAAACTAATGAAGGATAGATAGTACTGGATGTTCCAGTGTTAGCCTTTCAGCCTTTAAATGTCTTCATCCTGAGCTTATTATGTTTTCTTAACCATGACCACTACCATTATCAGCTCTTTTTTCTGAAAATATATCTGCTATAACTAGGCAGTGATTTATAGTTCCAAGCAGGAAAGCAGGACATGATTGAAGGCTGTCCCTCAGTAAATGAGTACTGACTGCAGGGAAAAATGAAAAGCTTGAAAAGCGTATGCCATTTGTTTTCTTTAGCTATTTCTAGAATTTTAGTTTGTGGTTTTTATAATTTTGACATGGCAAATTCTAAAGCAATTGATAAAGCATTAGGGAATCATTGTAAGCCATGAGTGAAAGAGATGAAGGAAAATAAGAACATTGCATCTCCTAGCTGCTTCTATAAACTGGTGTTTGTATACAAGGCATCAGGTAAGAACTGTCCAGCATGAGTGGATGGTCTGTGGGAGACTGAAATGTTTGCAAAATAAACATGTTTTATATAAAAATGGGCAGCCTTTGCTTGCCAGCTGTCTTAGCATGATCAGATCAGAGAGCGGTTGAGTCATTTCTGCAGAGGGCTGTGAAGGAGAACAAGACAGAGGCTTTATGGAGTTTGACAGGTGCATTGCAGTGACACTGTTACACAAGAAGACGTCTTGGTTCTGGGGACAGGAGACTTCCTGGCACTGCACACTGTTGCCCTGTACATGTATTTGCTGCTGCATTTTGTCTGGCAAAATACTGGATTTAAGAAGTTGTAATGTAGTCTTAACTCTGTGTGTTAAATGTGTAAAGTCCTGAGAGAGAGACCTTGACAAATTAGAGGGCTGGACAGTCATCAACCACATGAAGTTCAGTGAGGGCAAGTGCTGGATCCTGGATATGGGATGGGGCAACCCTGGTTTTGTGTATAGACTGAGGAATGTGAGGCTGGAAAGCAGTACCAGGAAAGGGCCCTGGGGGTCCTGGTCAGTGGCCAGTTGGCTATCAGTCAGCAGTGCCCTGGAGCCAGGAGGGCCAACCCTGTCCTGAGGGGCATCAGGCACAGCATCCCCAACTGGGTGACGTGGGGATTGTCCTGCTCTGCTCTGCACTGGGGCAGCCTCTCCTGCACTATTGGGGCAGTTTGGGGCACCACAATGTGAGAAAGATATTATATTATTAGAGAGTGTCCAAAGGAGGGCAGTGAGGATGGTGAAGGACCTTGATTGGAAGCGTGTGAGGAGCACTGAGGGCATTTGGTGTGTTCAGCTGGAGGAGTCTGAGGGGGACTGAGAGGAGAATGAGGAAGTGGAGGGACAGGCAATGGTCTCTGCTCTCTGTTGACCAGTGAGAGGACCCAAGGGAATGGCCTGAAGCTGAGTCAGTGGAGGTTGGATATCAGGAAAAGGTTTTTCACCCAGAGAGTGTTGGGCACTGAATAAACTCCTCAAGGCAGTGATCATGGCCCCAAGTCTTCCAGAGTTTAGGAGGCATCTAGACAGGGTTCTCAGGCACATGGTGTAACTCCTGGGGTGGCCCTGTGTGGGGCCAGGAGTTGAACTCAATTATTCTGCTAGGTCCTTTCCAACTCAGCATATTCTATGATCCTGTGGTTCTCTTTTAAGCCTGTTTTAAGGCATACTTTTTTAAGGCGACTGCCTGAGTTGTGACTCTTGGCTTAGTCCCCCTCTTTCTTTGGTATCAGGAAGCAAATGGTTGGTGCCAAGGTGCCCACAAGGACTTTATTGCTCTGTGTAGCCACAGGAACTTAGCGTGCATCATTAAGGAGTAATACGCTCCTAAGAGGTAATCACAGCATGCTGCCTCCATACTGTCCAAACCATGTCCCAAATGTGTTTGAGAGCCACTGAACTAACATTTATTGGAGGAGACAAGGAAGGATTTATAGAGCACAGTGTGGGAGACCATATGCTCAATGGTGCAGCCATAGGACCATGATTCACGAGCAGGACAATCACCAAGGTCTTTGCAGCCCGTCTGTCTGTGGTGACACTGCCAAGTGCTGTCTCTGCAGGTTGGGTTGGAAGTGGCTCCTGTGGAGCAACAGGGCTTTGCATTATTCCCAAATGGACAGAAGGAAGGAGAGGGCTTTGCTCCCTGATGCTCAAAAAGGAATTTGAGCCAACAGACAGTTGTGGAACTTCCAGTCAAGAAAATCTGTGCCCTTCCAAAAGTACTAAAAGTCAAAAAAAGTAGTTTTTGTCTCAGTGCTATGTTGTAATAGCTGGAAGCATGCAAACCCCATATTGTTTTGGAAGTTGTTAAATAGATGGATTATTGGTTGAGCTCGTGTGTTTAAAAACTAGTACAAATCTGTTGTAGCTGTGTGGACAATGTAATTTCAGAACAACTAAATGCAATCTAGTACATTTTTACAAGGGTGAGTAGCTCTCAGCCTTTCCTTGCACTATTCCTCATGTCTTGTGTACATCTGTGCATGTATGAACAGCAAAATGTTGATGTTGAGACAGTGAAAGCAGATGGTCCATTCATTAAATATATAGACTTTTTGGTGAGGTGGGGAAAGTGCTGTCCACCAACTGTGTGTCTCTCAGGCCTGCCAGGCATGTGTATTTTTTGAGTGGTCTCTTCTTAGTTTGTTTTTTTTTTGTGAAGGTGCTTTGATATGTGATACTGCTGGTGCCTTTTAGCAAGTTACATGGAGATAATGTCACATCAGTTAGAACAAAACCTGGAGCCTGAAGAAAGTGTTGCTGTCAATTGTGCACTTAAAATACCTTTAGAACCAAGTTTATTTTTTCTGTTTGAGCCTTCTTTTGTTGTAAGTCTGTATCCACACACTTTTTTTTCAGAAAACTAAATTTGAAGTTAAAAGTGGTTATGCAATCTTCACCAGAGCTGAACATAGTTACAGTTGGCTTCAGCCCAGGTTTATGGATATGTCCTTTTATTTACTGCTTAATGCTAAAATTCAATAGTTTGTTTAAAAGTTGATTGTCCTTTCTGCATCCATGGATTTTTACCACCACCATGCACTTTCTCCTAACATCACAAAGAAAAGTAAAAGCTTATGACAGTGCTTACCAGAAGGAAATATCAAGAAGGTTAAGGGGAAAAAGAAATATCATAATAAACTGTAGTACAATTTCTCCTTACATGAGACAATTTAGAAACAGTTCATGGAATTGAAAAACATGATTGTATACAAATGTATCTCATGCATTGGTATGCTGTATTATTTTGTATGTGATTGTAATGGTCTGTTCATAGCACCTATCCCCCATTTTTTTGCTGCATATTTGCTTTCCCACATAAAATTAAAAAATCTGGTTTAAATACAGTACGCATGAAAATACAAAATCTTTATTGTTTGGTTAATGGAACTTTGTTGTTGCCACTGGTCTGCTTGGTCTCAGAAACAAATTTAGATAGAGTATTCTTATATTTGTGATGAAATTGAAAAAGAAATTGAACCAAATTCATGCAGGCATTAACTATATTGATTTCAGTTTGCTTTTCCACATCTTGCTTTGGCATATTAAGTCCAGGCAATGCACTGTGTTTTTATCTACTATAGAAGTAGATACTCTGCAGGTGTAGGGAAGGGATCATACTGCCCTTATCACAACGGAGCCCTGTGGTGACCATCATCGGGAAAAGGAAGAAGTCATTGTGCTAAAACCTGTTTTTGCTGCAAGCAATGAAAATGCAAGATACACAACAAATACCTAATGCATCTCTTGTACAAGTGGCAGGAGGTTAAATACTTTCTAATAACCCTTTGGTTATTATCACGTTTTTGAGCACTCAGACATATATCAGGTGAAAACCTTTTTTGGTTTTTTTTTTAGACAAGGAGAAATTAAATACGTAAGAGAGTGGGAACATATTATTTGTCTTTCACTGTCCTCTAACTGTCTTATCTTTCTACTATACTGTGTAGTGCATCAGTTGTCAATGTTGGTTTTCCTTTAAAGGTCCCTGAAAACACATTCTGGATTTGAAAATTATGTTGCATTAGCTTTGGATAGATATAGTATGGTATTTCCAGAAATAGTAAGGGGGGAAAAATACATGCTGCCCTCAGTTGTTGGATCAGTAGGCAGTCATTGATCCAGTACTGCCATAAAGGCAGGGGAATGCATTGGTTTGGCACCGTATTTTTGATGTTTCCGTCTATTGCACTAGTTATTATTTTGGATTTTATTTCAGTCAAGAACTGATTCCTTCCTCCATTATTCCTGTGTCAAGTCCAATCATGAGATTTTTTGGAGGCCTCAATGATCTCACAACTTTTCCTTTTCTCTTTCTCCACGATCTATCTCTACTCTGTCTCTTCCACTATCTCTTTTCCCAAAGAGCTGTTTGTGCCATGCCAAGACATTTCTCTCCTACCAGCTCTCAGGAGAGCTGCCTCTTTATCCTGTTCCTGGGGGAAGGATGAGAGCAAGGGGTTGTGAGTGCAGCAGCCCAGGGTGTGCTGCAGCCCCCCATGCCCATCTGTGTCTGCCCCTATTTCTGCTCCTGTCTGCTCCCACGCTGATGTGAAGCAGGAGGGAGAAGCACAGGCAACATCATCATCAGCAACTCCAGGGTTTTTACCCAAAAAGAGATGTCTGCAGACCTATAAGTTTCTAGGAACGGGTTGGCTGGACAAGTGACTCTTAAATTTTTCTGACTCTGAAAGTGATGTAACGGTGGTGTTTCAGTGGAATGTTAAATCACTTTGCAGTAAGAGATTTCTACATTTAAATGACAAATCAAATGGTTCAATCCACAAATGGCAGATGTATTTTAGTCAGCAGCGTTCTTATGAAGAGACACTGTTAAGATTGCTCTTCTTGTGAAAACTCCCAGCCTGGACGGGGGTGGGGAAACCAGACCCCCTTGGCTTGGAAAAGGTTCTCCTGTGGGGCTACAGGAGCAAAGGTGGCCCAGGCCAGGTGTAGTGATGAACCACTTGCTGCCTCCCCCAGCCCAGGAGCCCGGGAGCAGTCAGTGATGCCAACAAAAACTCACTTTCAAAGATAGTAAAAGGTTGCAGTTCCTTGTGCCACAAGCAGCAGCTTCATCCTTGCCAGGAGACCTTGAGGGTGCAGGAGCTGCAGCATGTGGCCCAACTTATGCCTGCCATTAATCAGCTTCTTGGTGGTTCCTCACCTTGTCAGATGCTTCCCGCACTACCCTTCTGAGATGATGGGTTTCCCTCCCACTGGGTGGAAGCTCTGCTGCTTCCCATAGAACAGCATCCAGCTGTTGGGATTGTGGGTGTCTGCCAAGCAGGCTCTGAAATATTTTGGCTCTGAAGTGGAAGAATTCAAGGAGAGAAGAGTGAAAAGAAAACAAACAAACAAACAAACAAAACCCCCCAAACAAACTAAAAAAAAAAAAAATACAAAAAAACCAAACCAAATCAAAAACAAAAAAACCCAAACCCACAAACAGTCCCACAGAAACATCTCAGGGGGGAAAAAATTGCAGGGAGATGTATAAGAGAATACTTTCATCCTCTCTCTGAGGAGTTGAGGCACTTGCCCTGTAAGACTGAAGCAGCTCTCACAGGGCTGGGAAAGTCTCATAAAAGTGAATCATTTACATTAAGTTAGGGGGAAGACAACATCACAGTTGTCTTATGCTGGGTTAAATCACAGAATATTACAGAAGCATAGAATGGCTTGGAAAGGACCTCAGAGATCAATCCTGCTGCCATAGACAGAAATACCTTCCACTAGAGTTCCATCCAAACTGTTCTTGAGCATATCCAGATCATCCATTACTGCCGTGGGCAACCCCATTCCAGTATGTCACCAGCCTCATGGTGAAGAATTTCTTCCTAATACCTGACTGAAACCAACTCAAACTCTCTCAATTTGAAGCCCTTCCCCCTTGTCCTGTCACTACAACCTCTAGTAAATTGTCTCCATCTTTCTTTAGGCTTCAGTTCAGGTACTGAAGGTCACAATTGGGTCACCTTGACACCTTTTCTTCTCCAGGCTGAGCAATCCCAATTCTCTCAGCATTTACCTGTAGGAGTCATTTTTCATCCCTGTATCTTGATGACTCCCCCTCTGGACTTGCTCCAACAGGTCCATGTCCTTGCTGTGCTGGGACCCCAGAGCTGGAGGTAGCACTGCAGGTGGGTCTCACCAGAGCAGAGCAGAGGGGCAGAATCCCCTCCCTCGACCTGCTGCCCACCCTGCTGTGGATGCAGCCCAGGACACACTTGGCTGTGTGGGCTGTGAGTGCCCATGGATGGCTCATGTCCAGCCTCTCACCCACCAGCTCTCCCAGGTCCTTCCCAGCAGGGCAGCTCTTGATCTGTTCATCCCCAGTCTGAGCTGATACTGGGGGTTGCCCTGACCCAGGAGCAGCTCCAGCTCTTGGTCTTGTTAAACCTCATGAGATTCCCATGGGCTGATTTCCTGAGCTTGTCCAGGTCCCTCTGGCTGGGTCCATCCTTCCCGTGTGTCAACAGCACTGCCCAGCTTGGGGTCATCTGTAAATTTGCTGAGGGTGTACTTACCCACATCAAATGCCAGCAGGGTGCTATGTAAACCATCTCATTAGCAAAATCCCCCAAATCCTGGTGGTGACACCAGTGACAGAGACAGTAACTAAAACACTGAATTTGTCTGTTTCTTCCAAGGCAATGCAATATTGTAGTGCCTGCAACGGGAAGAATAAATGAAACTATTTCCTGTGTCCTGTATCCCCTTTACCAACCATCCTAAGGCACTGAAGTCTCTCCTGGTCACCCTCAGACAACTTGTTCCAGCTTCATTGCCACCCACATGGAAGAGCAGCAATAGTAATAGTCTGAGGGCCATATCAGGCTAAAATGTTTCATAGTGATGTCCTTAACCAAGGGCAGCACCAGACTTCCTTAAGGGAAGGGTCTGTCCCTCTATTCCCCTCAGAAAGGAGTCACCTACAACTGCAACCCATCTTTTGTTCCTCCTGGAGGTGGCCATGATACAGGGGCTGTGCTTTTCTGATGTTGGCAACACCTCTGGTGTAGATGGATCACCATCCGCATCATCTCTGTCTGCTGGACCTTCCAAATCCAGAGCCTCATGCCTGCTGTACAGAGGCACCTGAGTGCACAGACTTCATTCTTTCGGTTTACTGCCTTCTGTCTGATCTTGAGGTTTTTTTCTGTTAGATGTTCCTGTTTCTGTGTCAGGGAAGGCAGATCATTTTTCCGCCAGTCTGCCTGTTTCCCACACTTGCTGATACTCCTTGGCTTACTTTCTCTTGAAGCTCTGACCCCAGGCTGAGCAGATCATCTGCTTGGTCACACCTCACACAGCTGTCTGAGCCCCCACCAGCTACTGTAAACCCAGAGGAGAGGACAGCAGAAACAACAAAGCCATCCATACCTGAAAACAGTGACAAATTAAACCATCCAACGTGGGACAACTTCTTGCTGTTGAAGCCATCACTGCTCTGCCCTCAGCACTCTGAACTGTGTCTCAGCACCTTATTAACAGGAAATTATTAACTGAGAAGGCTTCATAAAGCAAGTTACAGCACAAACTACCCATAACTATAATAAAGATGTTGAGCAATATCAATGGGCCACAAATGACGCCTTGTCACAGGTTCATTCCCCAGCACATGCACATACACATACAAACACACCTCGGTGTTAGTGGGTCTTGTGTTGAGGTGACGAAATGCGGAGTTATTTCTTCTTTAAGATGCAATCCAGGTCGAGTGACTCACTAGGTTTAGGCAGTTACAGGCTGCTAAGTAACTGTAAACTATTCGACTTCAGGAACAAAACAAATTTAGGAACCTTGTGGTGCTTTTTCCCCCTCCTTTATTTTCCATTACAATTTCATAAGAAGTGCTGGAAAATAAAAATTCTTCCCCTTTCAATACTGAAGCTCCTGTTTAACAATAATTTAACCTAAATTAAAGCCCTCAAAACCTTCTGTTTGCAATTTTGCACACTTTAACATGATCATCTGATATCCAAGGGCAGAAAGAGTGAGTATGATCTTTGGTGGGGAGAGGGAAGTCCACTCCTATTTTCATTAAAAAGATGCTGTGTTTGTGCTGGAAATTACTTTGACGTTTGAATTAAATATGAAATTATTTTTCTTTAATAAAAGCTATAAAATATTCATGTTATTAATATGAATACCTAAAAAGGAGGAAAGTAAATCTTTTGTTTGTTCTGAAACTTTGCTGAGGACTGAAATGTGTTTTGTTTCCTGTGTTGCTTTTGGTTATTTGCAGGATGAAACACACAGATGCTCCAACATTAGTTCTGCAATTCTTCTTGATCTCATGCCAGGAGCAGTGGGGAACTTCTATTTTCCTTTTTAAACTTAAACTTGACTTTAGCCTCTTGTCATTGGTTTTTGCCTTTCAAGGGGGGGCTTAGACTAAATATCTGGCATAGCATTCAAGATCTTGAGATGCTGATTGTTTACATGGGCTAAAGCCAAGCCTGGTCTGGCGATGCTTTAGTGGCCAGCGCTGCAGGGGCAGCCCCACTGGGCCCCGGAGGAGTGCTCAGGAGTGACAGCCCTTTTGCCTCATAAATCAAGCTCCTCAGCAGCCACTGCAGTTCATTTTTCCCCCACATGAGAGTCTTCAGTCTGGAGCTGCTCTGTGCAATGACAGGAGCTGTCAGACAAACACGGTCTCTGACTCAGACGGTGTCCCTGCAGTAACGAGTCCAGCGCGTGTCATCTCAGCTCTTCCCCTGTCTGCTTCATGCTCTTGCCAATAACCTACCACAGCCCTGTGTGTCTGGCAGTTCTCACTACTCCTTTGGACACCTGCAAATTCCATAGCAGCATTATCTGTCAGTGCTGCATGTACAACAGGTCCAGCACACGGGAAGTTTTGCATTTCTTCCTGTGAACTTAAAAACTATAGCCAGAGGGATCCTTACTTACCAGTTGCAAACCCTGACAGAAAAGCTCTCATGTTTTTGCTTTGTCAGTGTTTAACATGGTGCAGAAAGGCTGGTGGGATACAGTGACCTGTTAGCTGAGTGCACTTCTGAGAAATTGTCACAGAATTGCAGAATCAGTTAGGCTGGAAAAGACCTCTGAGGTCATCGAGCACAACCTTTCACCAAACACCATCGTGTCTACTAGACCATGGCACTGAGTGCCACATCCAAGCTTTCCTTAAACGCCTCCAGGGAAAGTGACCCCATCACCTCCCTGGGCAGCCCATTCCAATATGACTCTTTCTGTTCAGAACTTCTTCCTAATGTCAAACCTAAACCTCCACTGGTGCAGCTTAAGACTGTGCCCTCTTGTCCTACCTCTGGTTGAGAGGGAGCAGAGACTGACCCTCACCTGGCTACACCCTCCTGTCAGGGAGTTTTACAGAGTGATGAGGTCACCCCTGAGCCTCCTCCTCTCCAGGCTAAACACCCCCAGCTCTGTCAGCCTCTCCTCAGAGGATCTGTGCTCCTGACCCTTCACCAGCTTCATTCGATCTCCTTCCATGTACATGCTCCAGCACCAAAATGTCCTTCCCTAATGGAGATGCCCAGAACTGGACACAGCACTCGAGGTGAGTTCTCACCAGTGCCCAGCACAGGGGCACAATCACTGCCCTGGTCCTACTGGCCACACTATTGCTGATACAGGCCAGGATGCCCTTGGTCTTCTTGGCCACCTGGACACACTGTGGCTCATGCTCAGCTTCCTATCAGTCAGAATCCCCATGTCCCTTTCTGCCTGACCCTGTCCAGCCACTCTGTCCCCAGCCTATAGCACTCCATGGGGCTGTTGTGGCCAAACTGCAGGGCCTGGCACTTGGCTTTGTTGCGTCTCATCCCATTGGATTCAGCCCATCTATCCAGCCTGTCCAGGTCCCTCTGCAGAGCCCTCCTGCTCTCCAGCACATCAACACTCCTCCCAGCTTGGTGTCATCTGCGAATTTGCTAAGGGAAAATTCAAAGATGATTCTGGGATTTATTGAAAAATACTTGGAGTATAAGGCAGTCATTGGTTACAGCCAGCATAGGTTCATGAGGGGGAAGTCCTTCTTGTCAAATCTGATTTCCTTTTGTGACAAGGTTTGTGTCTCTCACAGGGATCCTTCAGGACAAAAATCTCCAGCAGCACTCAGCTGGATAAACACATCACATGGTGGGTGAGCAACTGGCTCATGGGTCAGGCACAGAGAGGAATGGTGACTGGGGTGACATCTGACCGGTGACTGTCACTAGTGGGGCTCCACAGGGTTCTATTCCATGGGCAGTGATTTCCAGATCTTCATACATGACTTTGACACAGGACTGGAAGGAACAATAGGTTTGCTGATGACACTAAATTGGAAGGAGCTGTTGAGTCCCTCGAAGGCAAGGAGGCCCCACAGAGAGACCCCGACAAATTATAGAGATGGGCAATCACCAACCGTGTGAAGTTCAATGAGGGCAAGTGCTGGATTCTGGATATGGGATGGGGCAACCCTGGCTGAACAGACAGACTGGGGAATGAGAGGCTGGAAAGCAGTGCCAGGAAAGGGCCCTGGGGGTCCTGGTCAGTGGCCAGTTGGAAATGAGTCAGCAGTGCCCTGGCGCCAAGAGGGCAACCCTATCCTGGGGGGCATCAGGCACAGCATTGCCAGCTGGGTGACGTGGGGATTGTCCCGTTCTGCTCTGCACTGGGGTGGCCTCTCCTGCAATATTGGGGCAGTTTTGGGCACCAGAATATAAGACAGATATTAAGTCCTTAGAGAGTGTCCAAAGGAGGGCAGTGAGGATGGTGAAGGGACAGGAGGGGAAATGTGTGAGGAGCAGCTGAGGGTACTTGGTGTGTTCAGCTGGAGAGACTGAGGGGAGACCTCATTGCAGGGACAACTTCCTCATGAGGGGAAGAGGAGGGGCAGGCACTGAAAATGAGCAAGGGAAGGTTTAGTCTGGATGCTAGGAAAAGATATTTTACCCCAAGGGTGTTTGGGCACTGAACAGGCTTCCCAGGGCAGTGGTCACAGTACGAAGCCTGGCATTTGGATGACACTCTGAGGTACATGGTGTGATTCTTGGGTCTGTCCTGTTCAGGGCCAGGATCTGGACTTCAGTTATTCTTGTGGGTCCCTTCCCATTCAGGATATTCATTGATTTTTTTTCTACATTTTCTTTTGTGAGCTGGAGGTGCTTGTCTTCAAATATTTTTGGACTGCTTTGCACCTTTGTTTTCCTTCAAATTATTTTTTTCAAAAGGGTAGTATGGATCTCGTGACCAGGTATTGAACAGTTTGTAAGGCAAAATGCTGTTGTTTACGCTGATAACAAACAACGCCCCGTCCTCTCTAAAGCTTTCTGGCAATGGCAGTCCTAAGTGGCACAGAATAAAACTTCAGTCCCAGAAGCACATTACTGAAGAACATTTAAATTCAGAGCAGTGAAATTGTTGAAATATTGAGAGCTAATGTAATATGCCTTGTGTTCAAAACTCGTGTGTGATTGATCAGCCTCTGTATGTCTTGTTCCACTGATGTTCTTGCCTAAAATCACACCCTGCTCTTAATGCTTCTGGTGGGATGGCAGTGGGTCTGAGTGCTGAAGCTGCACCTCGTGGGGATTGCTAGTCCACCTTTTGATCAAATGTGGGGAATATGTGGCCTACAACTAACTAAATGTATGGTTACTCACAGCTGAATCAGTCAAACGTGTCTGCATGTCTCAGGATGCAAAACTAGTGACTTGAAATTCAGGTTATTGATAATTGCTTTGGAAAAAGGAGCCAAACTTGACTAGTGAGACTTCCCATGATCTCTAAACTCAATGACAGTTTTAAATGTTAATTTTCAAAAGAGCTGTTGGGAAACTTACTAGATAGAGCTTTGGGATGAGATAAAGTGTATAGAAGTGTGATGTGTCTGAGTTTGTTTCTAATGCTGTCCTTCAGCCTCAGAACAACATAGTTGTTTCAGGAAGAAGGGCTTGTTTTATCAGAAGTGAAACAGTGAATTTGTCTTGCACTTTATTTGGAAAGGTGGATTTGAGTTTTTTTTAGGATGTGGATCCTCTTGTCTAAGTCCATTAATATCCTTTAAGCCACCTGCCCCAGTGACAGCATTCCTTTTTTGTTTTGGGCAGTCATGATGGGATCAGTGCTGGAACTCCACAAGGAAGTTTGTGAGTTTTCTTTAATTATTTGGTTTCATATGAGGAATGGAAACAGAAGGTGGTCCTTCCACATGTAACGAGCTTGATTGAATACTACCATGCAATGAACAATCCTGCTACTTTTGTGTGATTTTTTCTCCATCCCAAACCTAAAAAGGACTTTCATCAAAGTCACCCACACTCAGGCCTTGGTGACAAATACTATTGTCTTTTCCTTTATACACCATACTCCAAGGAGCTTTTCTCTTCATGTACTTACTGGCACTCTCACTGCATAACTTTAAGTCCTGGAATATGCATACAAAAGTTGTTTTTCACAGCAAAACAGCAATAATCTCCTAATACAGCAGTATTTTTTATTTCACCCAGCTTTCCAGTCAGCATCAAAATTTTATCAAAAAGTTCATTGATTGAAGTTAAACTACACCTTAGCAGCTGTGATGCTGTCAGTCATTTCAGGCTCCCTAGGGGTGATGTTTGGCACAGAAATCCTTCTGTACAGCCTCCCTGGACAGTGGCCTCCAGCAGACCACCCGTTTGCTCTGACTAATGATGGACTAGCCTTCATTTGAGGTTAAGCCAGCGCTAGCAATTTTTAAGAGCCAAAAATTGAGCTGCTGATTTATTTGATATAAGTTCACAAACTGATGTAGTAAACCCTAGGCTACAAATAGTACTTGAGATCCTAATTTAGCACTTCAGATGTGTTGTTGGATGATGTAAATGCAGCAAAGAACCTGTTTTACTATTCCTTTACAATCTAGGATAAATGGAAAACAAAAGCAGAGGACATCCATCACAGTCAGAGAAACCAGTTATACTTTCTGAGGAGGAGGAAAAATTGTCCATTAATATTTCTGTAAACCTCTTGTGCAGCACATTTGTCACATATCTGGACAAAAAAATTGTATAAGGAGACAATGCAGAAGAACATCTGCATTCACTAACTTGGTCTTACCCTCAGAAAAATGGTTGCTGATATATATATATATTAACCATATCTCCTAAATGTGCAACTGCACCTTTTAAAACATGATTTTGACCTCTGGCAATCCATAAAACATGCTGTCCTTCCTTAATATTTCTGTCTTTCTGGAGCAGTAGTAGTGCTGAAGCAAGGGGCTGCAAAGACATAGGACAACAAAGGTTCACAGAAACAGGCAGTGCTACGTGGCCTTGCAAGGTGCAGCTCAGCTTCAGAGAGGTACTGCGGACATTGAAAAGGTAGTATCACTGTATTAGACACAGATAATATTTATTAATGCATAAATTTAAGAGGCTGTGCTTCTGGGCATGCACTTTACCTCTTCAAGCCTTTTAACTCCGCTTGTGTCCTCTTCATTAACTTCTTTGCCATACCTAAAGCAGGAACTTCTTTTCCCAAGTGAGCTAGTGGTATACTATGCTTTTTGATCTTCAAATTTTGGATTTTGAAATCTTGTTCCTTAACCCTCCATAGGATTACTCATTTTGCTGCAGAGCTAAAATTTAAGCTGTAGGTGTAGTTGGAATGCTTATTCTTACCCAGAAAACAATCAGCAGAGAAATTTGGGTTTAGCCAGAACTTGTGCTGCATTTGGGAGCACAAGGGCTCCTTGATTAATTTAGTAAGACAAGCAGTGAGTTTGCCCAAGTGCTCCTGTGTATTTCTGAGGACGAACTGCTACATTTGTCTGCCATGTAGAGCAGCTGTGTCCAGAGAGAGGGATGCTGTGGATTTCAGAAAGGGTTGGAGGGTTTTTTTTGAGCACTGAGTTTTTCACAGGGATTGCACCTCTGGTGGTTTGGTTTGGTTTTCAAGCAATTCTACTTAAGAGATACTTCTGTCTTTACCAATCTGTTCTGTCCCTGGTGGAAGGTGGAAATGTGGAAACACATGAGCAGTAAAGAGAATGTTGAGGATAACTGGCAAATAGCTTTGTCAACCAGAATGCAAGTAAGTTGCTGAAAAAAAAAAAAAAAAAGAAAAGAAAGAGAATTTTTACAGCTAATTTGCAAAAATGAGGAAGTGAGAACTGAAATGTTCTGTATTAGGAGAGTTGCTCTCACCTAAAAATGTTGCAAGAGCAGGGAGAGGTGAAGTATGCTCTGAAAAACTTGCAGTGGGGTATGGGAAACAGTTGGGAATGATTCAACAGTAGCAGGGTAAATTTCTCCTTTGTTCAAATTGAGAATGAAAAAAAAAAATCAACTGATTTATTCCTACTTCAGAGAAACCAGTCCTTTCATGGGTCTGTTACTGTACTTGCTGTAACATCAGTTTCCAGACTGTGCTTCCCAGAACTACTTTCTCATGTCCTTACAAGGATCATCCCAAAGAACTAAGCAAGATGGCAAGATATTTATTTCAACCCACTTATGTTATGGATTTAACAACTTGTTATGCATGCAGCTTTCCTGATTTCTTTTCATGTGTGGAGTATTTTTATCTTGCTACAATGCTGCAGGGTTTGTTGGTCTCTCTCCTTGGTCAGCCACACCTTTCTCCAAGACTTGCCTAAAAGTGTCTCCTGGTCACTCTTGAAAAATTGTAGCAATAAAGCTGTTTAATTCCACGGCTCCTGATGGAGTCTTTGGGCCCCTGTGTCAGGCACTGGGTACATTTGGCTTTCAGTGGGGATCTTCAGTTCAACATTGGCTCCATTTTTCTCCTGCTACTGTAGCTGGACTGCAGTTTTTACCTGCAATACACCTGCGCAACAGAGACTGCAGTTCTAAGTTTTCCTCCCTTTTTTCTCACCTGAATGTAGCTGGTTGTTTCCTCCTCCTTTTGCTTTCCTTGCTCTTTGAACTTTCCTTTTTCTTCTGTCTTCCCTGTTTTACTTGCCCTGCCTTTGACTTCCTCCTTGATTTCCCTTTGATTAGATTTAATCTCTATTATGAGGTTCACTTTTCTTCCCTGAGAAGGAAGGCAAGAGAATTTGGTACTGTACAAAGGGGTCATACATTGGTTTGCATCTGCTGCCTAGTCCTGCACATGCAGCATTCCCCTCTTCCCAAAAGTGGTGAGCAAATCCAGAGCTGTGGTATCTCCTCTCCCCACTGCTGTGTGGGCATAGGGTGATGGATATGGGAATCTGTCTTCTGCTACTCCCAAATCACGTGGAAACAGTTTCTTCACTATGCCCAGAAAGAGTAGGGCTTGGACTGGAGAAGCAGCTTCAAGATCTCTTAGTGTAGGCTTTTATTTGGCTTCTACTTTCCCCCGTCCCCCAACACAAATGCAGAAATTCTAGCCTTTTTAACCCCAAATAGGAAAAAAAAAAAGGCAATAAAGGTGTGAATCTATTTATTTGTCTTGATTTACAGTACTTCCCAAAGGGAACAAAACTAACCTGTCAGAAATTAGGATTATGTGATTTGCATAGGACAAAAAGTGCTGCTTTGACTTTCAGGGAAGCTGACAGTCTTTCTGGAGCACATATGCTTCTGCAATTCTGCATATTGACCTTCCAGGTTAATCAACAGTGACTTAAGATACCTTGTACCTTGAAAGTGGGCATTTTATGTACAGCGCTTGAGTACTTTTTCCTTTTTTTCTAAATTGCTTGTCAATTGTGACCAGAGACTGAGCAGAAGTTGGGTGAATAAAATCATTTAATACATTCTGGATGATTTATGTTTTACAACACAAGAAACTCGAATTTCCATATTCTTTCCACTCTCTTTCTTGGTCATTTTGGCTGCATGCCAAAGGTCCAAGGTCCAAGTAAAGGTCCAAGTAAAACCAAGGCTCCACATTTGTTAACCAGACAGGTCTGTAGTGTTGCAGAAGAAACTTTAGCTGTAGCTGGGAAGGCTGATTGTGCAGTGCACTGAGGTTCAGAGGGGGTTTAGTTTCTCTCAGGACTTTTGAATTGTGGCATACAATGGTAACCAACTTTCTCAAGGCTTTTGCATGTTTCATCATTTTCTTCTTTCAAAGCCTAGATGTTCTTTCAAAAATTGGATGGTGGATGTTACCAAGGGCACCTATTGCAGTAATGCAGCACTCTAAAATACCATTCCATTTTGCTGTAAGTTGGGTGTAATGAGGAAGAAGAAGTCTGATAGGTGAGGAAAAAGTCTGATAGGTAAGGAAGAAACTTGGCAGGCAAAACCATTTGTTGTCTCCTTATTGTTCTAGTCTTCTCTCTGGGGAATATTTACCCGTGGGAAGTACACCAGAGCCTTGCCCAGAACCTTGAAAAATTCCATTTCAAAAGGCTTTTTGTAACTAAGGTCTATTTTAATCTGTTGTTACACGAGGTGGCTGCAGTAATATAAAATAATACTGTTTCCAAAAATGACATAATGCAAAAGGAAAAATGTTAATTGATGAAGTGCAGAAGAATTTCTGTACAACACACTAGCTTGCTCTTTGGTGTCCATTTAACCTGTAGAAAGGGGCAGCTGCTCATCTGGAGGAGGAGACACCTCAGACTCCTGTGAGGGACAGCAGGGAAGAGCCTGCCCTCTATGCTGTCCAGCCCTTGTAGCTCCACACTCTTGGCATTGCTTTAAGGAACCAGACATGCAAAATAACTGAAGCCATTCATTCCTACAGCCTGCACAGTGTGTGTATTGCAGAAATGCATTACCTACATGGGAGCTTTGGCTGCTGTTCTCTGCTGCTCCTGATTGGTGGTGTAATGATGTTGGATCAAACCCTGAAGAGGGAAACTGGCCAGGGCTGGAGGAGAGGAACTTTATGAGGTGGAAGACAATACCAGCACAAAAAATGAGGGGATGAATCAGGGAATAGGAAGCACCTTCTTATCAGCACAACAGGTTCAGAAACAGATTTCCAAGACGGATAGTGAAGTGCTTTAGAGCGTTTATTTTTTAAGACAGATCTCGATTTGTTTATGACCCAAACTGATGTGTCATGTATGTGAGACCTGAAAGTTAGAGTCAGGAGGGCCCTGATTTTTTTTACCCTCTTGGTGCTTTCAGTGCAAAGATTTTAAGACCGATGTGTCCTTTAAAAAAGTCTGAGCTATGCACATAGTATTTTGTTGGAGGAGATTGTTAAAGTTTATATTGGACTTGATTATAGTGCAGGTGTATGTTTTATAGTAGTGATGGATATGTCCTCATTGTGCAGGACATGAAACCATGAACATAAGGACATGACAATTTTCATAATGATTATACTAAACACAATAAGAAGTGTTCAACCAAATGCTCAAAAAGAATTTTACTAGCTTAGCCATGGTAGCAGTAGCATAAGAGGAGGGACGAAAGAGAGAACATACTATGATTTGGATGCTATTTTTCATTTTAACACAGTTTTCTCAGTAGATCTTCTCTAGTCTCAGAAGAGTAAATACACTTTTTCAGTTTGGTTTGGGGGGATCTGAGAGCTCTGGAATAGTGCTGAAACAAGGGACAGTTGTAAAAGTTGGTGCTTGCTGATGGAATCCATGCCCATTAGAAAAAAAAATTAAAAACTTAGGAATTAAAAAAATAAATTAAAACTTCACCTGCCTAAGTGATCATGGATATGGAAAGGAAGGTTTCCTGTTCGCAAGGAAAAGGGCTTCTGATACCAGTGGTAGGTGAAAGGACATACTGATATTTCCTGTAGGGAGCTACAAGGGCAGTGACAAATCACATGCCTTGGAGTATCTTTGCCAAATCAGAGCCCTGGCTCTAAGAGGACCCCTTAACCCACCTGCCAGTCTTGAAACCTGAGCCTGAAGGCAACAGAATCCTTGGAATAATTTGCCTTTATTAGCCAGGCCAATTCCAGTTACAGCAATGACAGCCCAAGGGACCTAGAGATGGAAGATGACCCTGTCACCCTCCCTGTACAGTGTGTTTGAAAGCTCTACCTGATGCAAAGCAGATTTCCAGGGTAAATGAGACTCCCACTATCCTCCTGAGTGCAGATGTTCAGCAGCAGCAGCAGCAGCAGCAGTGGGAGACACTGATCAAAGGTGGCTGGCTGGCATTCCCTGCTGAGGGAGATTCCACTGCAACCAGCTTGGTGGCAGCAACCTTGGAGAACCCTCCCGAACCCTCCTTAGTTCATGGATGCTACCACATCTGAAGGTCATACAGAATTTGCCATTTCCTAAATTCAGAAGCAATCAAACTGTAACAGCATCTTTGTGGAGGACTACTGTCTTTAGCATGCAGCTTTAGAGAGTGGAGGCTGTTTTGGAGGGGGGCAGGGAACTAGTCCATATTTGAACAAGTCCATGTGGATTTAGTGGTATCACAGAAGCACTCACAGGATCACACCTTCCCTCCTCTCCCCCGATTCTTTTTTAATACATCTCTGAAGCTGAGCTTACTGAGGAACAAAACTGAGGTGCTTTCCTCAGACAAAACTTTGATCTTCATGAACACTAGATGCTGTGAGACTTCTTCCTGATTAAGTCTGCTTTCCTGCAAGCGTTTAGCTATTCCTTGAAAAATTCCACTGCAGCTGAAGTTGGATTTCTGTAAGCCCTGTACCTGCAGTATTATGCCTGAGTGAGGGGTGTGATGAGGGGTGATGGGCAAAGCCACAGGGCCACCTGGAGCACAGGCTGCCACCTCACTGCTCTGAACCACAGTGGCCTTGGTGGGTTAGAGCTGCCTGACCACGATGCCCCCCTGCCCTGTGGGGTGGCCTCTCCTCCAAGAGCTCTGGGCAGCCCCCAGATAGGGGTCTGGATAGTGGAAGACTGATATGCCTTCCCATAACAACACAAGACAAAAGTTCTGCCATCAGCTGCCTTGATTTGGAGTGTGCTACTTGTCCTGTGGCATCATCATTTGGTTGGACACAGACACTAAATAGTGTTGTTCATTCCTGGCTTAATTAAGGGAGAAACTACAAATTTACATGGAAGACAATATTTTTTATTTAAAAAAAACCTATGTTGTTGCACTTTTTTACCCTTGTCTGTGTTTAGTGTCACTGAAGCACAATCCTGTCACCTGACCTTGATTTAAAATGTTAGCATTTGGACAGGAGGGTATTAGAGAAGCTCTGTCTCCTCTTGTTCACTTCTATTACTAATTTGTTCTTTTTTTTTTTTTTTTCTCCTTTCCTAAACTGGGTATGTACTAAGATGACAGCCGTGATTTATGTGAATGGATTTCTCTCAAACAGAAATAATCAGCTGTCACATGGCTTAAGTACTGTAGCAGAGACTGCAAGAGGAGTTTCAGGAGGAAAATGCACAGAAAATAAACAAGTGTGGCGATTGAAGTGAAATCTCTTTCTGAGAGAAACAGAGCTTGTGTTTTGGTAGAGAAAAATGGACAGAAATTGAACGTCTGATTGATCTTTTCAGTTGAACTTCCATGTATTTTTTGTGACACTATGATAAGAGAGGGAGCAGTTGAGAGGGGGAGGATTTATTGTGCCAGGTGGGACTTCACTGCAGTGTTGCATGGATGCTTCCAGACTTGTTCCTTGTAGACTTTGAGAAGGGATGATCTTCAGGGGGCTGTGCTCTGATGCTGATAACCCAACCCCCACCTACCTTCATGAAATTTAATTCCCTTCCTCTCCTGCTGCAGTAGTCACAGGGTTCTCACATAGCAATGGAGTGCCTTTGATATATTGCCTACTGTGTAATCAATAGCAAGAAAATTCAATGGACATGCAGTGACAAGGGGCAAAGTAATAGTTAAGGGAAGGGAAGGAAAGGTAACAGCTGTAACACCCCTGGCCTCCTATCCCCCTGGCTGTGCTTCCCTACAGGATGCCCACAGAAGAAAAATGCCTGATTGAATAATGTTTGCACAGAAACCAGCTGTAAATCCCTCAGGCAGCACAGTTAGGATGCAGTTTGTCAAGTGTGTCTCCTGTGATTGTGGTTCTAACGAGGGTTCTGCTGATGTGTTTTTCATCGAGCTAAAACTACACTGCCTTGTATTCACCCTCTGGTTGAACACTGACTGTGAGGATTGCACTGAATTGCTGAATAATCTTAGCTAATGCATAAGTAATACATGCTGACTTACTTGAGAGCTGGTCCTATTTCTTACTGAGAAACATTTAAATTTTTATTAGGAAAACTATAAAAAAAAAGCCCTGCTAGTAAAGACTACAACTCAATACAGGGTTTCACTTTCATTTTGCTGCTCCTTTTTCTTTAAAGCTGTGTATGTTCCTGAGCTGCCTGTCTATAGACTGTATTTTAAAACTATCCAAAACTTTGAAAGCTGGTGACTCTTTTTGATCCTCAGAATTTGCATAGATGGGCAAATAAACAGCCATAGGCATGTAATGAGTTCTTGCCAAAACAAACAAAAGCCCTAGATATCGCAAATGTCTGAATATTTAATATACTTTTAGCTCTTTTTCTTTGGTGTGAGCAATTGCATTTACACAGTAGGAGAAGAATACAAGTGGCTACAAACTCTTTTGTTCATGACACCAACTGCTGTCAGAGAGAATGATGAAAACAATTTTACTGGGAAGGTAAGACTGGTGTTACTTTTTGGGCCCTACATAATGCCTCTAACTAACCTGCACCCGTTTGGTACCTAAGTATGTATGAAGGCCTAGTGCCAGCTATCCTGACTTCTTGTTAAAGATAGGAGTAAAAACCATGCAGGAGGCAGTATTATTCAGAAGGACTAGCCAGGCAGTTGTCCCTGGGTATTTAATAATGCCGTCCTTTCTTCTGAGGACTTGATTTGCTCTCTCCAGCCTGGTGAGGTTCTGGCTTTGCTGGAGAGCCATCCCCCCTGACATCCCTGTCACAGCTGATCTGAGTGGCAGAGCACCTCAGCCCCCTGCCATTTTTCCACTTGGCATGCCACAGTGTACAGTCTATTGTCAGAAACAACAGCAAAAGACTTGGAAATATGTTTTCTGACATACAAATTGGTCTCCCTTGGGAGAACAACTTTGCTGTCAAACGTGAGGATGCAGATAACTGCCTGCTTGCTGCGTAAGGAGCACCAGTGCCACAGAAGCATCATAATGACCTCCTTGGTCCCAGATTATGGAGTGTTTCTCCAGAGGCTCATCAGAAAACACAGAAAGAACTGGCTCATCCCTAACAAGGCTGTGGTAGTATTTTTGTGGGAAGCTTCCCACGTGATGAAAAAATTTTAAGCCTTACCAACAGATTGGTTCTTGTCTACAGCTCCTGTTAAAAAAAGGTATTTTAAGACTAATTACTTAGTAGTCATTCAATGAGCTGGTTCAGAAATTTAGAAATAAAATACCTCATGACATTTTTTTGAATTCTTGGTGTTAAAAAATGGGTAGGTGATCTGAGAACAGAAGACAAGGACAGCTGAATAATCCAGAAGCAGAATGCAGGAGTGAAGGGGCTACCTGGTGCAATGGGTACCGTGTTGATCTCAGTAGGGCAAGATAAATGAGATCCAAGCTTTGCCTTGCATGTGCAGAACTGAGCCTTCTGAGAGCAGCAGCTGCCAAACCCTGTGTTCGGATCCCATGGCACTTGTCCTTGTGTTCATACCTGGAGCAACAAGAGGAAGAGAAAGATGCTCAAAGGTGAAAAACAGGCCTTTTTACCTCTGTTTGGCCTTGCTACCTGGCACAGCTGCCAGCTGGAGGGCAGTGTTGCAGCAACAGACATTGCCAGCTTGGGAATGGCCACCAGAACAGCTGCTGGGCTTGCTTGGGATTGCAGCTGCAGGCATGTCAGTATCATAGAGCTGTTTCTCAGCAGGGTCTTGCCAGATTTTGGCAACAGCCAGGGACCTTAATTACACCAGTGAGTGGTTGCTCAAGTATTGCAGTGTTTCCATCTATGGTCTTAGTTTTGTGAACAGGACTCAGGTGCCAAGATCTCTGCATGGTCTTCTTTGGTTTATATGCAGATGTGGTGCTTCAGGTTCCCACTGAGTTTATTGTATCCCATGTGGTGAGAAGAGGGAAGTCACCATATGAACAGTGATATAACAGGACTGCTGGGTCCTGCATTTAATTTTGCACCTCTCCAGAGTCAGAAGCTTGAAGTGCCCAAAAAACTGGTTGAGTGTTAAAAACCAGTGCATAGAGAATTATTGATGTTTTACTGAACTCATTAAAAAGTGCAGGGGCACAACAGGCCTACAGCAATCATCACAAGGCCTGGTATTGTGCTCTGAATTCCCACAGCACACGTGGAACATGAAGCCAAGCACTATTTCTACATGCTCCCACAGGTGTACTTCCTCTCCTGGCTTATGTTGTTGCTGAATATAGTCTGCACAGCCTCCATCACTCTTGCCACAACTTTCTCCTAAAAAACACCAACACTATCAGAAAAAAACCCCAACCCATAGACATATTTGAACCAGCTCTTAGCAGTGATGAAAGGTCTCATTCCCTTCTTGTTGTCTTACAACCACATCTGGTAACAAGAAATTGAAATGTAAATGCCAGTAAAACCTCACCAGGCACACCTGGGAATCTCAGAAAAAGCTTCCTGGCATTTGCTGTGGCAAGGACAACATATCCTAGGGGATGGAGCAACTGAAGTCAGGTTTTTTCAAAGCCTGTGTTGTCAGCTGAAAATGTATACCTAAGTGTGGACGTGCCCCTGAAAAGGTGGTGGATGCTCAGTCTCATAGTTTCTCATTCCATTTCCTTCCTTTCTGCTTGCTTTCTCTGCTTTGTGAGGAACAGCAAGCAACACAGGCATGACATGCCTGCCCATTTGAAGCATTGCAGTAGCCTTTCTGACCTAAAAAGACCTGTCACGGTGCAGCTCTTGCTGGAGGCTATAAAATGGATGGGTTATTCTCAATGGGAATATGAGAGGCACAAATCATTTCCACACAGAGACCCGAGAAATCACATTATAGACTTAAAGGCCAGTGGAAAGTCAACAAAATGCCCTTGGGCCTGAGCAAACTTTTGTCCTGGATCAGAGAGATCGCTAAGTTTGAGAGAAATAGATGTGGCACTGGAAATTGCTTTTCTGCTTCTGCAGTGAAATATCTTTGTTCAATATAAAAATAAATACTTGCCATTTTGCTGAGATTATCAATTTGTTGGGCCAGCTGAAGACAATCTCCAAGGCTGAAGCGTCAGATGTACTTGTGGCTGTTTCCACTGCAGGATCCACAGGCGTGGGCAGACTGACATTCCCAACAATCTGCTCTTGACCTGGTTGTCTGACCACAGCCCCTGTCTGGTTCTGTGCAGTCCTAGGGCATGGGTAGGTATTCTGTGTAAAAGTTGGGTACACTGAGGAACTATCAGGCATTAGTTTGTCTTTCGACATGGCAAGGAAGTGAGACTTAGTCACGTTCTGAGAAGAAAGCCAATCAATGCAGAGTATATACAATTCATTATTCATTTTGGTGAAATGCAGAGTGCACCTTGCTGTGCAGGCCAGCTGCTCATTTATAAAATTGATTATGCATTCTCTAAAGCCATCTCTAGGGAGCAGCTAAATTGCATCCATTGCCGCCAAAGACTTTGATATCCCTGTGGCTGAGGAATATTAATAATAACCAAGGATAAGACAGGCTGTGTTCTGATTTTTGATGTTTGTCAAATTTTGCCTGCCCCAAAAAGTTTCAGGAAAATGTGTACCTGGAAAGTAAGCTGTTCTTAATCTCACAGCAGGAGCACCCCAAGATGTCTCAGAGAGTGAAGGCTACTTTTATAATAAAAGAGGTACAAATTATGCTGCTTTAAATTTTTTTCCCCAATAGTATTCAGGTGCTTGGTTCAAGTAATATCATATTGACTTTTGTTGCATGTCTGACTTCTCCATCATCTGACTTCTCCATCATCTGACTTCTCCATGAAGAGTAAAACAGAGACAGGCAGGAACACTCACCTTTTTCTCTGTAAGGCACCTCCTTTTAGGTGTGAGGCAGATGTTGCGGACAAGGCTGAGGATGGTGGGCAGCACAACCCTGAACTGAGTTGGAAGGTACTGAGCTGCCTGTTTTTGGGTACCAAGGACTTGTGCTGGTCAGGGGGATATCCTCCCCTATCCAGATGTGTCTGCAGCTTTTGAGCTGGGTGTGTACATTGTTTTTCTCTGATGAAGGAAGACAGGAGGAGAGGGACCTCTGCCCACCTGGCAGTGCTCTGAGCACCTCTGAGTTAGACCAGGCTCCCAAACCCTCTTCTAGTCAATGCGAGGACTGTGTGCTGAAATCCAGCTGTAAGAGAAGATAACCATCAGAGCTTAAATGCCTCATGAACTGGTGCTGATAACACTGCATAAAAGATCTAGCAGTCCAGTCTTCACTCTATATATCAAATAGCTGTGAATAAAACTGCCTGAACTTTGACTTTTCTGCAATTGTCTGGCACACTTTTTTCCCCCTGAAACTTATCCTTAATGAACTGTTCACCCTCCCCTCCATAAAAACTCCTGTCTGCCAGTGTAGGTGAACATCAGAATGTAAAGCAGATAGTGCTTCCAAATGGATCATGAAAAACTGCAGAAAAATTAAGACTGCATGGATTTGCCTGTTTCCTAGTTTTAAAATCACTTAAATCTTGTATTTCGGTGTTCTTGTTATTAGAAGAGTTATAGCAATAAACCTAATAATCCCTGAGTGACAGACTGCGGTATGTGCTTGTCAAAGTAACCTCTAATCTCCGGCTTTCAGGAACTGGTTTCAGGTGGTGTTTATCAGCTCGGAGGAGAGCAGGAGAGACCTGTAGAAGGATGCAGGATGCTAGCCAGGACCTACCAAGGTCCCAAACAGCAAAGTAGGGTGCTGATGGCTGTAGACATTGGCTTTTGAAGGGGCAGGTTGAGCCCTTCTGTGGGAAGATCTGCTGCTTACCTCCATGCTAACCAAGTGCTTCCCACGCATTTCTGGATTAACTGCATCTAGAGACCCCAAAATGGGTCTTTTCCCAGTTCAGTAGCCACATTTAGAATTTGATCTGCAGGGAGTGGCAATCTACTTTGCCCACAAGGCCTTGGTAAAACTTCCCCTGCACCCCTGGAGGCCAAGAAAGCCAAGGTTGCATGTTGGAACATGCATTTTGCAGGTTTTCAGGCTAAGGAGTCAGAAGCAGTTTCCAAGACAAGAGGCCTCAGTGGTAACAATGGAATCTGCAGAATGACCTTGGCTAACAGGGAACTGAGAGGAGAACATGCTGATATTCTGTGGGATGATACAAGTGAAGAGCTCTATTAATAAAGTTAAAATTAAGATAGGTAAGAACTGTGTGAATTTGTGAACTTTACAAAATATATCTTAGTTGATATTTAGCTATAACTGTGTGCTGTTAGATAGTTTTGATGGAGTGTATTAGTTTCAGTAATATGCATAATTGTGTGTGAAGAGAGTTCCTGCTTGTACTTTTGAAATCCCTGAGCTGAGGAACATAAAGATACAAGAATGTAAACAAGAGGAGGAAGAAGAAAGCCTTTTCTGCCATTCCTGAGTAGAACTGTAACTTCAAAGAGGAATAAACTCTCATTCTTGTTTCTTGATGCAGTCAGGTTGTTTTATTAACAACTAAGGCTTACATGCCTCTTACCAAGACACTAAAACTGCGTCTCTGCTAAAAATCGTCAGCTACAGTCACACCTGCTGGGCAAGGACTTTTCTCGCCACTTCTCCCTGTTGTAAAAACAGAAGATTCATGGGGCCACAGGAGAAAAGTGCTTGTGTCTGGGTCTCCAAGGAGTAATTTTGGTGTTTGTGAGAGCGCAGGTTAGCACTAAGAACTGGTGAGTGCCCCAGAAATGCTTAGAATTTGTGTGTTCTACTCCAGTGACTGTCCATTGTGAACACCTACAGGATGTTTCATCCCTCCACCCCACCTGAGGAGCAACCCTGACCACCTGCTTCTTTCAACCAGGACATCTGGCAGCTCCTTCACAACAAGGGACAACTTCTGATTCATGGGGTCAGAGTGGGGAAATGTGACTGCTAATGTGAGTTGCATCCTAAGGAGATAAGTGTCCACTGCCTCTTACCTAAAATGTCTTCAGGTGCTCTGTTGTGCTAGTTTTGGCTAGGATAGAGCTATTTTTCTTCACAGTAGCTAGCATGGGGCTGTGTTTTGGTTTTGTGTCTGTGTCTGAAAACAGTGTGATAACACAAGGATGTTTTAGCTACTGCTAAGCAGGACCTGCACAGTCAAAGTCTTTTCTGCTTCTTACCCCACCCCAACAGTGAGCGGGCTGGAAACGCACAAGATGTTGTGAGGGAAAGCTGGGTAACTCTTTCTAATTAGCAGTGTTTTTTTCATAGTTTTCTTGCTTAAACTTTGTTGTTGTTTAGGAAAAAAAAAAAAAAGCATCCTACATTTTACAGAGATTGACAAACACTCTCTGGTCTTGGTCTGCCTGAAGTGTGGGGAAAGACAGAAAGTCAAGGTATAAACCTCTACAAATCCGATGCATAGCACAAAAATTACACCTATTCAGGCCCAAACATTAGAGACCTGACCCTCTGGGGCCATAACTATGAGTGAAATTGAAACTATTTGTCTAGCTCCATCATTTTTGAAGGTTCTTTAATTACATCAAGCCAGATCTAGGGCCCTGATTCTATTCAATTCAGACTCAGGGTAACAGAGTAGTGGAAAGGATTTTCTGAACATGCAGGTTTAGTTGAGCCAAGGGCTTCAAGACCCTTAGGGGTAGTAAGGGCTTATTATGTGTTTGTCTATAGAGGCTGTGACTTCCATGTCTTCGTGTTGATAGGTTGCTCATTGCACAGACTAAATTCTAGCAATGGTATTATCCTACTAACCCTTCTCTGTGCCTTCTCTTTAGTAACGTGCACTTTGCAGTGCAAGCTTTTAAGATAGAAAGTAGAAAAATATCTCGATATACTCCAGATGCTGCTAGTGCAATCTCATTTTCCTTTCAGCTGTCAGAGAACTAATCCATCATGAGTCAAAAACAGCTATTGAAGATGCATCCTTCCTTCCATTACAGCATGGTCAAGTGCCAGTCTGTTCCTTTGAGGATCCTTTTGAAGATTCTAAGCTAGCTAGTAAGTTTCATTTTACTCTTCTCCAACTTCTGTTTGCAGCATATTAGTTCACTGAAAGCTGGAGGAGCTTAGTTATTAGGAAAATAAAGCACTGTGTCTCATTATTCTGCATTCTCAACACAGAGCTATTTCTTTAGTCCTGATGCATTTCTGCAGACTGTTTAGCAGCAATGCTCTTAGTATAGCAGACCTATGAGGAGCTGAGGGGGATGAAGGAGGAGATGAATACTGATGAAACTGCATCCCAGCAGGTCTCTGTGCATCGCAGGGCTGTGGAGTGTTCAGGCGTCACTGACTTGCAGATCTTCTGCAGTTATCTGTATCATGTCCTTTGAAGAGAGCCATAGCTCAGACTGTATCGGTCAAGTTATTGTATTTTAGCATTCATTATGACTTGAACATGACCTTAAGGGGGACTAAATTCTAGCTGCAGAGTGTGATGGAGACCACACAGTTCCTCAAACCAATTCCATATGAGAAACTTCTTAACAGAAGATTCTGGCACTGGTGAAAATTCATACTCAGTGATCTGTAATGGTCCTGATGGCCCACACTAAGCAAGTGCATTTTATTCCAGGTTTCCTTGAAGCCCTCTATGGTCCTTTGCCCAAGTTAAGCTTCTAGAATGTGGAGCTGGTAGAGATGTAGGGACCCAGGAGAACATCCATGAACTCTGTAGACCCAGTGTGCCACTACACTGAATACGCCGGAAAGGAAAACACTCACTCCCCAAAACAACACTGTCCCTCCATGCTCTTCTACTAATTCCCCAAATCCCTTACATCAGACTGAAGGCAGGCACATACTTCTGCCCAGAGTCCTTGTCTGTGAGCCTCCTCTGTGTCTCTAAGCAAGATTAGTGGCTCCCTCATTTAACACTTCTGCCAAACATAAAGGGAGGATTTGTACCCAAGCAACAAAATATATTTGCATGCACAGTGTTTGGATCTTAAAGGGAGGGAGGCACGTCTGCCACCTGCAGAGAAAAAGAACAGATCCAGCTTTGACATGCAAATATTTTGTATCTAAAAAAACCATGTGGATGCAAGCCTGGTCATCCAGGATCAACATTTCTGTGCCTAAATGTCTCCTGTGTGGAGTTTTGCCAGTTGAACAGCACCTGCAGGGTTAGGGCTCACAAGTCAGCTAGGCATGAAAAGTGGAGAACTTGAGCAGAAATAGGAAATGAGGTGTTCAGTCATCTTGGAATTGGGGCATATGTTCTCCTACCTGGGAGTGATTTGTCACTGCAGGCTGTTAGGTTTGTTAGCAGAAGATACGCCTGCATGGTGAAATTGGGAATCTCAGGAACACGGAAATGCTGTGATCAGCCATTTGAAGTGGTCCTTAGGTGCCTAATGTCCTTTGGGATCTTCTGAGAAATCTCAATCAACTAAATCTTTTTGATGGCAAATCTTTTAAATGTACTTCTAAACTGTAAAAAATGCAGGACCATACAAAGGCCCTGGTCTCCTTCAATGCTCCTTTTTTCAGCCTCACTCCTAATTAACTGCAGTGACACCTCAAATGAGGAAATTTGATGACCCTGTGCTGCTCAGTGTTTTGCAGTAGCAGGTTTTCAAAGATGTTTCTATTATTTGGAGGCCAGGCATCACTGAGCAGAACAGATTTAGTAGCAGTAACCTTTTCTAAAATTATCCTGCTAATAAATTAGTCTATCAGCAGAATTGCACCTGACCTCTGTGCAATCTCATGCTGTGCTGGGATTTCAACCCACAATGGTAAATTCAGGGGATGAGTTTTGGACTTTCATCTATTCACAATTATTGGGAGATGGGGCAGGAAACAACCTCAATGAGTCTGTAAAAGGGAACAATAGTATTTTATTAGAAAAAAAAAATCAACTAAAACCCCAGGTACCTCAGTCCCACTTACAAGCCAGTGATATAAATTTGTTTCTTAGCCAACTCCTTCCTGTAACTGGCAGTGCAGTGCCAGCGTGCGCTGTGCTTGGTAACACTATGTAAGGGTGCAGGTACACAAAAACCTGTCTTCCTACTTGGTTTGGGGTATTCAAACAAGGTGCATCTGCAGGCAGCATTAAGTGGAAGATTTTCAGTGGGGGACTCATACTTTATGTTAGCCACAAGATTTCAAAATAGTAATTTTTTAAGGCATAGCAATTCTGATTTTTTTTACCCCAGTCATAATTTTGGTATCACAGTCTTTATACTAAGAAGGGATAATGAAAATCAAATTGCATTAAAGTATGGTGAGCGTGGCAATTACTGCAGAGACTGGTTTCACTCAAAGTAAAATAAAGTAGCTTTAAGCAATCTGCTAAAATGCAACTTGCATTTAGAATATTTTAATATAAATTTTAATATAAATTTAAATATAAAGAAATGTTAATATAAAGGGAACAGAGCACTAGATCATGTAAAAAATCCAGTATAAAGCTTGGATATTCCTTCAGATAGCTTCACTGCTCTCACCTGGAAACAGTTGCACATTTTGCTCTGCTGTTGGGATGTAGAATACAAGGTTGCTGTTCAGACCATAACTTCTCGACACAACTCTGGCTTGAAGAGAAATGCATGGTGCAACGTTCTCAAAACTGCAGAGCTCCAGCCCCGAAGTTCTCAGGCTGTTTCAACATGTCGTTTCCCTTCTGTCCACTACGTTATTCCTTCTTTCAATACTTTCTGCTATGCAAAAGGTAAAAAACTAATGCCAAACTGTGAGGATCACACAGATATTAACTCCAGAAATTGCCCACAAAATCAAATAAAATTGATTTTTTCCCTACTGTGTGAAATAGAGTATTTTGAATTGCAGTCAGTCCCAAAAGCAATGTTACTAGACTTGGCCTTCCACTTGCTTACAGAAACAAATGAATAAACACAACCCATAAATATAAAATAAAATGAGACAGCTTGATACAAATATTTTACATTTATTGGAAGAGTACAGTAAAAAGAGGACTGCAGACTCATTAGTGGTAACTGGTCCAAAGGAGAAGACAAAGGACTATTCAAAAAAGGTCTGCAGTTTACAGGAATACTGAAAGTCTGTTACATAACAGCCTAGGAAAAAAAAAGTTAGCTGGAGTTCTAAAGTGTAACTTTAAAGTATATAAAAAATTGGCAAATAAATAAAGTTAAAATGCAGATCTATTTAAAATTATAAAGGACAGACAACTGGCAACTGTATTACATAGTTATCATTTTCAGAGTTGACTAAAAGCCAGATAAATTCACAAATGTTGTTTCCTTTTTTTTCTTTTTCCTTTTTTTTTTTTTATTTTTTTTTTAACATGTACGTTAGGGAAGAAGCACCCATTTCCAGTGTTACGTATTATCGATCTGTTTCACAAATATATTATTTTTAAACAACAAAGATCATAAAAGGTGCTTTACCTGACATTAAACTTGCTGGTGCATCCTTTGGCACAAAATTGGATATCTAAACATATTTGCACATGGCATCTGTGCCCACTCAAGGCTACTGGTCTCAAAAGTCTTGCCTATGATGGCAGGTCAGTGAACCGAATTTCCCTCCTTCCCTAAGACCCCTCCTCTGTCTCCAACTGCCTACAGCGACACTAAGGAAAAGTAACACATGTAACTTTAAGAACAGCAGTCCTACCAATCCTAGTCCAAGTTTCGTCTCTGGAAATCATTGGAACATGCCTATAACTACACAGCCCTTTAACAGAGGGGGTAAGGCAGGTCTTTATTGTTGGCTTCCACTCCTTAGAATGTCCTTGCAGGAGTCTGCCTGCCTTTGTGTCCTGAATGATGACTGTATACAATGAGTTTGTTCCCTCTTACATGTTTTTAGCATTTTAGTGATAATTAGGCAAGAAGCGCAGTAGAATAACAAGTTAACTTGTCATTTACATTTAATGGCACAATTAACAGTCAAAACAGACATGTCCAGCCATGCCAATGGAGACCCAGGGAAAGTTCAGTTCCCAGTACCAACATAACAATAATGCTTTGACTACTGAACTTGCGGGTCTCAGCACTTCATGGCAGAGGGGTTGTGCTTAATTACCAGTATAAATAAATGTTGTATGATATCCAGAAACTAAATTCCTGGAAGCAAAATGAATGACAGTAATGAAAATTAACACTATCTGGAAAGGTCTGTTAAGAAGAGGGAAGTTCACAACAAGGCTTAGTTAGATTTAAGTCACTGCAGTTAAAGATACAGTTCAGACCTGCTCTGGCAGCAAAATGATTCCTTTCTCAAGGAGTTTAGCTTTACATTGTTCCCTGGGTGGAGCAGGATGTTCGGTACTGTAAGCTAGGCAGTCAAGAATGTCGTTTTTCTGATGTCTTTTGTGATGTGGGTACTTCACAACATAGTTAGGGTCTGCAACCTGATTAAAAACTTGAACAATGTGCTTCACCTTGATTTGTGATTACTTCAATTTTCATATAAATACATTGCCATAGGTATTAATGTATGAGAGCACGACAGTATTTCTGAGTCAAAAAAATGAAGCACTATATTTGGACTTTTCTGTCACAAGAGTAACTTTTTTTGGTAAGTGAGAGGGAGCCATCTGTGGTACGTGGAGCCATCAGAAATAGGAAATGTTTGGGAGATGCAGAAGTACAGATTATTACAGCAGAGGTCAACTAGAAGTGTGATCTTACTGCAGCTCTCTAAATTTAAAGGACAGAAATATTCTTTAAGAACTGAAACAATAGCTCAGAGTGAAGCAGTTTACATACCAGTAATCCAAGAATTTTGTATTACTACTGCATTTAACAATTATGGAATTCTTCATATGTTCAGAAAGACCGATCTGACTACATAAAAAGACACTACTGTTGATTTTTCTTTTTTTTCAGTAATGGAAACTTCTGGCTCATACTTCTGTAATCTAGAAGAAACTACTGAGCTATTTGATTTTTCTTCTAGAAAGCCTAATTGCTTTATATTGATGAAGAGTTTCAGTGGCTGGCTCACTGTACTCACAAAATTTACCTATCTATGAATACCTGTCTTTCTAAAACTAGATGCTGCTTCTAAATAGTAGAAATTTAGGATTTTTGCCAAGCCTTCTTTGCTCAGTGTGAATCCTAGGTTATCATACTGGTTCACAGGCACACTTACCTAGATGCACAAAGCCAGTTATCACAAGTTTTATTTACAGAGCATTCCATTCTGGGAAGAAAGCCTGTACTTCATGGCTCTTCTATGTTTTCAATTTAAGTTTTCTATGTTTTCAATTTTATAGCCAAATATATTTGAGGGCTTTATTTATCAGTGTTTCGTACGTATGGCTAACAGTTTTTGATTTAGAGAAGGCAGACATATCCCAGATCTATAAATGAACTACTTTCATAATCTGAAACAGCTGCAAGATAACAATGCTTGTAGCTAGTGACCCTATTAGTCTTGCAAAAATCAAGCAAAGCACCTGAAAATTCTAATTTAAGTCTTGCCTAGATGATGAGAAAATGGTGTTCTAAACCAGCCAGTAATATACAACTGCCTGAGAATGTAACAACTCAGAGTTAACACCCAAATTCTATTCCTGAATGTATATTCCAGTAGAAATTTTATATCAAAGAGACACAGGGCCGTAACAGGGACATAATGGTAATTTAGGGTTGTTGTTGGAGGTACCATTCCCTTGAAGAGAACAGTAGTACATCTCTGAACCTTCCTGTTTTATATATTAGGAGTAAAGCTGAAACACAGGAATTACTTATTTGACAGAGAACCAAAATCAAAATTGGGTTTCAGAGTCAAGACTGTGAAATTTGGGGGTATTAGCTGCTGATTTTAAAGACAATGTTTGGCTACCAGCTCCTGTTCTATGTGGTGCTTATTGTAATAAATACAGTGACTCTGACAACTGAATGTGGAAGTCAGTGAAAATGTGGGAGCTGCCAGGCAGATCTTGCTGGATTTTCAATGAGAGTCTTTTTTTCTGTGGTCTAAAAGTAAAGATGGATATTAAGAATGCACTAACATGCAATTCTGAAAAGCATATAAGAGCTGGAGATCACAGGTAAATTATCACTTTGCGGAAAGAAATGGTGGCAATACTTGAAAGCCTGTTCATAATGTGACAAGTGAAAGGATTCATCTGCTTCTTCTGTTTTAACTTGGGACTTTCCACTTATTGAATCTTATTTATTAAGGATGAGAAGCTACCGCAGGGGATAGGTACTCTTAAAGAAACTTGATAGATATCTAAGGTTAATGCATTTCCTAGTAAGTTATTATTGATGATTATTTAAGGACTGCCTTTTTTGTTGTTATTGTTTGTTTGTTTACAGTAACGCTGCAAAAGGAAACTTGAAGACAACATTTTTAATAGGGATGATGCTTCAAATTTACCAGTTCGCTCTTAAAAAACTGATGGCTGTTTGGAACTTCAGGAATACTAGACTTGTACTCTGTAATTACTAACTGAAGTCCTGTATTACTGAAAGCAAAGGACTGCACGAAAATATCCCAAGAGGAAAAAAAATGTGTAACTTGGTGTGTAGTAGGGGTGTTCTTCCCTGACTTGCCTAGCAAGAATGCATACAACAATATCGCAAGTTCTTTTGTGCTTTAAGGGAAAAAAAAAATCATTGGTGAACTCCTCTTTTAATAGTAAATCATTTTATCCTTGGCCATAAAAATGTTACAAATACAAGTGCACTGGTATAACAAACATTTCTACTGCCTACAAACACGACAGTTGTTACAGAAAGTGGATTCTCTCAGCTGGCCTCTTCCTTTTCATTTAGTCCTTATAATGAGTTATAATTTGTGACAATCAGCCATTTTCAGAACTACTGCTCTTGAGTATCATGTTTGATGACACTATTTACACACTAAGTTAGGTCTTCAAATATTGCACTCTCTCAAGTCCGTCAGTAGCACTGACATTTACAGGATATGACAGCAAGAATGCTGGAAACAGGGTTAGTATTTAATCACTGTTGTTAATATTTGTGCAGCAATACATCTGGAAAAATTGGGGGGGGGGAGACATTTTTAAATGCTTCTGAGAGTTTGTTACTCTAAACTCAGGAAAATATGGGTTTTTCTCTTTTTCTATTTTTTTTCTTTAGCATCTTTACAATGGGTGTAAAAGGCGCCCCAAAATAGCTGTAAGAGGTAACAAATGGGTAACATTATAGTCTTAATGATGTGCTTGCAAGATTTAAACACACGTAACAGGTGGTCAAAGCCATGGATGAAAAAAATACTTAAGTATGAATAACCTAGTAATTCCTTTACCAGTTTTCTGTTCCTTATCAATAAGAACAGGTTTTACAAACCACAGTTCTTACTGAATAGTCTTCTGGTGATCCACATCCCAGAACAACTTCCAAAAAAACTTTAGGCAACTCTCCAAAAAGGCATATTTTTGTTAAGAAGAAATGCAATATGACTGTAGTTGATGAATGAAAAGCTAGTGCATTTGGTTTCACAGAAACTAATGAAAATGTACGTTTCAAAGACAATGCCATGGTGGAATGCTAATTCTATGAGATCACCCTTTGATGAAACAGGGTTTGCTTTCTGACAAGACACTTTTCAATATTTTACTTTCCATAAAATAAAAAAGCTTAGTAATCCTTATGATTTCACTGATGATTGCACTTTGAAGCTAATGTGCTTATTTTCAACTGAAAATTGCCCTCTAAGCAGTTTTCGTTCAATGGCGAATGCAATTCCTAGGAAAATCCTAAAAATAAAATATGACCTGTTGAATTCCCTCTCACATAACAAGCCGAGACTAACAGTATTCAGTTTCTCCTGTTTAACCACATAAAAAATTTCAGGATTCCCTCAGGGTCCTGCTGGTTGGGATAGTGCCAGTATAGGAACCTACCCTGAAATCCATGCTTTCAAAAGAGACTGAATCTTGACTTCTTTTTAAGTTTCTCTACGATAACCACAGTCCATGAACCAAGTGACCAGTACCTGGCTAACCCACCATAAGGCTAAGTCATCCAAAGCTCATGGATAGCAGAAATGGCAGCTTTGCTCCTTGAGTTCCCTGTCTGTCTTTTAAATTTCAAGGCTTGCTTGTGAATTCTTCTGTGAGAAGTCTACAAAAACACAGTATCTACAGGTATGGATTCCACTTCTTAACTTTAGTATAGTTTCAATACTTACAAGTGAGAGGTGATGAACAAGTTCTGCCACAAACTGCCAAATTAATGATACAAAAACAATTTCAATAATTTAAGAGACATGTTCCTGTGCTGAAATTTATTCCATACATATAAACTCATTCTGGTACTCTTCCAGTGTCACTAGTTTGGACCTGAACTGATGCCTACTTTGGGAATAGAAATAAATTGTCTTAATGCTGTAGAAATCCCAGGTCTTAAAAATGCTTTAAATTTAAACAGAAGTGTGATAGAAACTATGAAGGTTTACTATTTCAGAATAAAGTATTAGTAAAATTTTTATCTTTCTGTGCGTGTCTGGATGGTGACTGGATAATTTAAGACAAAGGAAATAGCATTTTATTGTATAAAAATAAAGCAATGTTTCTGTGCTGTCAAAAGGGCATATGGCAAAGAAACAGTTAATCTCTTTAACAGAAGAAGAATACTAACTCTCCAGGAAAGCTATGAATGGTGACAGAGAAGACCCTGTTATCCTTACTGGCACACTTTAGTGATGCCTACATAAGGATATGCAGTAGGATGAATCTTGGATTTTTCCAAATGATTGTGAAACATTCCTTAAATCTTAGTACACTTACACTTGAATTAGCACACTAGCAAATTAAGGCACAAACTCTGTGTACTACTTGGAGGCATACAAACTAACAAGAATGTTTTCTATTGCTCTTGAAAAATAACTCTGGGCTACTTGAAGTACAGACCTCAGTAAATATATCCAGTACACTTATAATGAAATTTTAATTTATGCCACCAAATTTTCCAAGCACTATACCATCAAGGGTGTATTTATATATGCTTCCTTAGCTCCAAGAAATAAACTCAGTTAAGAAATGCAAGAAGCACTCACCATTCCTGACAGTACCAGCTCAAATACAGGTGATGTGCTCCTCCACAACCATTCATTGTTGTAGTTGGATACTAACTCCTATGTAACAGACAAACTCTTCTAGACTACACATATTTTTGTCACACATAGCCCTAAACCACCACTCAGCACTACTGTAAATATACTTTAGAGAGCAAAAATGATGTGGACAATAGAAAAGCCACCCTAGCAGAAATAAAAACGTGATGTAGGCACAGACTTCACTACACCTTAATCCCACTGTAACACTAAAATATAGGGCTAATTAACATTCCAGATGCTGTGTTACTTATAATCCCTGTTTCTTACTTGCAGTAGCAGCAACTGGTATCCCTTGATCTGAAATTTTTTTAGTAAAATCTTAAAAAGATTCAAGCACCTTAATGCTGGATATCAGACCAGGATACTGTCTGTAACTTGTTCCTATTTCTATGTAGAGCCCTAGAAAATAATTCCAGCTGCAAAGAGGACCCAGAGTCAGAGTAACAAACTGTGCATTTCCTCCCTCCCCTATCTAGTAACTTTTTATTCTTTCTGGCTTTTTTATTTTTTTTAATACACACACACATATATATATACACACAAACACAAGGTTTTAATTCCTGGTGAATTTAAACCTTGTTTATCCCCAATCTTTTCAAATATGATTGCAATTATGTAAGAAAAATAGAAGGTTAGTATTTCTACTCTGCTGTTCCCCGCCCATCAGAGGCTTTTAACATGCTTCTTTACTTTTGGTTGCTTGAACAACTTCCTCATGCCATACAGAAGTAGTATTTTCCTTTGGACACTGTGCTGGAATGTACTTTTGTGCAACATAGATTTTGCAGGCTCCAGCTGCATTCTGAAAATTTTTACCAATTTAAAGAAAAAAAATCAGAATAAAAAAAATCTTACAATAATTCTTTAACTCCTCTAAGATCAATGATGCTTGTTATCTGCTGCTCTAATTAGTAAACTTCTTTTTCTTGGCCTACTGCTTTTACATATTCTTTGGAAGGCAGATGATTTGCAGTATTTCTTAACATATGTCATTAAGACTTAATATTGGTCTTTTGTTTCTTGAAGAAACATAGGTTTGTAACAGAGAAATATTACTGAATTCTGATGGCTTTGCAGGAAGTAAAAAAACGGCATTACTTAAGTAAATCACATAAAAAGAAGTATTTCTATACTACGGTAAAAAAATGCATAAGTAATTCAATTTGTACAAGAGAAAATTCTAGATTTTACTGTTCAGTAAGCACAGATGCATCCAGAATCTAACTGACTTCCATCCTGAAAACAAAGCATCCCTTAAAAATATCAGATGCAGAAAGAATTTAAAAAATAGAAAAGTTTCTTGTTGAAATAGTTGTCAAAACTGTCTTCAGTTGTAAGGCCAACATGTATGACAGTCACTACATTTGAGTGATGACATACAGGACAGGGACAGCAGTGAGAACACAGCTTAAAGTAGAAAACCTCTGAAAAACATCACTAGCAGTTACTTGCTGTAAAACAGATAGAAGCCACAGTCCATTAAATTTATAGTATGTGCTTTCCTATGTACATGTAACCTAAATTACAGTATTACTGTGACTGGATGTATAGAATTTCGCAGTATATATCTCTAATGCAGGTGTAGACATCATTCAAGATGGTAGACGTGTATAAAAAACCAGTTAATTTCAAAGTAATCCTAAAAGAATATTGCAAATAATGTTGGGTAAATGCATAGTGTTTGAAGGAAAACATTACTTCACTGGAAAATAAAGTCCCACATATTAACTTGGCACTTGTTTATCACTATGTCACTTTCTTTTTGATTGAAGACAGCTCTTTCTGAATCTCACTGAATTTTGGCCGGTTTTCTGGCTTGTAGTCCCAACACCTCTGCATTATTTTATATATTTCTTCTGGGCATTTCTGTGGTGCAGACATTCGGTAGCCTAGTACACAGAAAAATGGGGAACACATTTAGCACTGAAAACCAATGCATACTGACAAATTTAAAAAGAAATGAGCAAAGTTCAAGATCATTGCATTATAAAATATTTTCAGGGCAGTATGAGGGAAGTCTTCAATACATAACATATACATGATAAATTGATAAATAATAATGAAAGTAATTATGAAAGCTCAGGTACCAATGACATTTAAGTTGGTCATGTGAAGTTGACAGTGTGCTTCTCATCCCTACAACAGCCATCTGCATAGATTTGTTTCCTGTATATTAGAAACTAGCTACACTCTAGTTTGTAATTGTCTTTCCTTTTTCTCCCCATAGTGGGGAAATCAATAATACATATTAAGATGGGAGTAAAATTGTTCTTTTTTGTAAATGAATGAACTTTTATTCTCATGGCTTCTCCCTTTTTTGTCTCCTTAAGAAGTTGCTCCCTCAACCCCACCCCATTTCACTTCTGTCATTTACTTTTCCTCCCTCCTGTTTTCTTAACTTTTGTATCCTCCCTTTATTAAACGCTCTTTCTCTTCTGGTTTGCTTAGATAGACAGTGGCTTTCCACACGTCTCTGCTGCCATCAGCTGAAGGAGTTCTCTGACTTGGTGTGAGCAAGAGAATGGACAATCAGTTAAGGTAAATTAGCAGATAATCACTCAAAAGTCACAAGTAAGTGGCCATTCAGGCATATCATCAATACCCCTGGCCAGGGATGTCAGAGACAACAAGCAGAGCTTCTGTAAGTATGTAGGTGACAAACGAAGGCTAGAAAAAATGTGTACCTGCTGCTGAATGAGGTACAGCACCCTGTGACACAGGACTCAGAGAAAGCTGAGGTACAGAATGCCTTCCTCACCTTAGTCCTTGCTAGCAAGACCAATCTTCAGGAATCTCAAGCCTCAGAGACCAGGGAGAAAGGCTGGAGCAAAGAAGATGTACCCTTGGTGGAAGAGGATCAGGGGATACTTAAGCACATTGGACTTACATAAGTCCACGTGTCCTGATGGGATACACCCCTGAGTGCTGAGGGACCTGGCTGATGTCACTGCAAGGCCACTCCCAACACTCTTTCATCCATCAGGGAGAAGTACCCGAAGATAGGAGTAAACCAAATGTCACTCTCATCTTCAAGAACGAGCACCCAGGGAACTGCAGGCTGGTCTGCATCACCTTGATCCCTGGGAAGGTGATGGAGCAGCTAATGCTGGAAACAATTTCCAAACAACTGAAGCACAAGGAAATCATCAGGGGTAGTCAGCACAGATTCACTAAGAGCAAGTCATGCTTGACCAGTGTGAGAAACCTCTACAATGAAATGAGTGGTCTGGTATCTGAGGGGACTTCAGTAAGGCTTTCAACACTGTATCCCACAAAATCCTCACAAAGAGACTTGAATTATGGACTAGATGACCAGGAGGTGGATTGAAAATTGGTGGAATAGTAAGTCTGGAAAGGAGCTGATGAATGGTACAAAGTCCAGTTGAAGGCAAGTAACTAGAGGTGTACCCACAGGGTCAGTACTGGCTCTCGTCTGGTGTCACATCTTCATTAATGGTCTGGATGACAGGGCAGATTTGCACACACCAAACTGGGAGGAGGGGCTGACACACCAAAAGGTCATTCTGCCATCCAGAGGGACCTGGACAGGCTGGAGACAAGGAAGCTCAACAAGGAGAAGTGCAAAGTCCTGCACCTGGTGAAGAAGAAACCTGAGCACCAATAAATGCAGGGACCTGCAGAAAGGGACCCATAGACACCAAGGGTTGAACATGCACCTGGCAAGGTGCTCTTTCAGCAAAGAATGCCAGTGGTATACTAGGCTGCACTAGAAGTGTTGCAGCAGGCTGAGGGAGATCATCTGTCCCATCTGTTCTACACTGCTGAGGCCACACGTGGAGTGCTGCTCCAGTTCTAGGCTCCTCAGTACAAGACAGACACGAACGCACTGGACAGAGTCCCTTGAAGAGTCATCAAGGTAACAAAGACACTGAAACATCTCTTCTAGTAGGAAATGTTGAGTTAACTGGTACTGTTCATCCTGGAGAAGAGAAGGCTTAAGGGGATCTCACAATGTATACAAACACCTGCAAAGAGGGTGTGAAGACAACAGAGCCAGGCTCCTTGCAGTCCGTGCCCAGTGACAGGACCAGGTGCACACACTGAAACACAAGGGTTCCTCCTGAGTATCAGGAAACACTTTTTTCCTATGAGGGTGACCAAGCACTGGCACAGGTTGCCCAGGGAGGTGGTAGCATCTCCATTCTTGGAGATACGCAAAAACCATCTGGATGTGGTCCTCCTTGATCTGGGTGGTTGGGCCAGATGGCATTCAGAGGTCTCTGCACAACTCAGACATTCTCTGATTCCATGGTTTAAACTCTTTTGTTTTAAATCATTAAGCAGTGTTACTATCTTATTAAGTCTATTTATAAAGTCTATTTATAAATTACACAGTAGTACTACAGAGAGGAGGAACAGTTCTGAAGTGTCAATAAAGATGATGAAAAAAATCAAAGTCCTGACATTCTGCTCACAGTTATTTGCTATTTTAAGTAAAAGCCTTTTGATTATTTTGTAAGAGAGAAATGTGGCTTGCAACACTCAGCTAACTTACCCTTCTCCATCACAATTGCTAAATCTTTCTGTAAAATGCTTTAATACAGAAGAAGCGATGATATGGTTTTATTTCTGGCAGTTTAGAATATTTATACCTGCATTAACATAATCTTAAATAACTCATTCTGGTCAAGCCTCTGTTTGCACAGCAGTAAATCCCTCCTCATCTCACCTGTTAGTTCTGCAACAATGAAAGTCAGCATGCTGTAAGTCTTCCATCCTTTAAGCTACTGGTCAGTATATTCCTTTTTTTCAAAAAGCCTACACACCACTCTACTCCACAGAGAGAGTTAGACTCAGCCACTTAGAAAACCTCATATTATTTTTCATATAGTTGTTACACATCTTGTATGTTGTTTCTTTGCTGTTTTGTACTGCATGTACTACATCCTTATGGATCTAAACAACATTTCTTTGACTCCCTGTGAATAATTACCTTTCTCAACTTGTTCTCGTGCTTGTTGGTTGGTCATTCCAGGGTATGGACATACTCCTAAACTGAATGTCTCCCACAACAGGATTCCAAAGCTCCATACATCACTTTCAGATGTGTATCTCCCTAAGAAAAGGAAAGCAAGCTATCAGCTTAACATACGGAGAAATTAATATTTCAGATAATTATGGCCAAAAAGTTCTGTAAAGGTGAAGTGCTACATTGGCAAGCTTCAAGCATAACAAAGCTGTAACTACTGATAATACATTCTGCAGACATCAGTCTCCAGTATTTCAAAGAGTAAACAAATTATCTCAAATACCTGGAAAAAAGATAAACCAGCTTTAAGTTCTACTATTTAAAAGACCACAGCATGTCAGTTATTTTTCAGGCAAGTTAAGAATTTCTTTCCCTCTTAATGTACAAAAATAACTTTCTTTTTAATATGAGAAGATGGAAAAATCTTAGGTTTTCCTCCTCATTTATAATCCCTTTCAATTCAAAATATCCTTTAAAAAATATTTTTCCCAGTTCTTTAATTTCACATGGCAATGAGTAATCTCAGAGGAGCTACCACCAACATAGCTTGTAAGTATGAAGAAGGCATGGATCTCATGCTCTGAGACATTTATCTCTAAAAATGAAGGTATGGCTGGATGCTGAAAATCTTAGGTACCCAATAAGTTAAAGACAAAAAAATTTGGCTGGCTGATTCCATTGACTACAACTATGCTTCAGAGATAACAAAACAGATAACTGATAGAGAACTGAATTTCAAGTCTCTTTATTGAATGACAGCTTTCTACTACAGGAAACAGAGAGACCTTGGAGCAGGCATGTCTATTACCCCTGATGGATTCATGTCAGAAAGTTAAGGCTCCTAGATTTTGCAGCAGGATCAGTGAAAATGTTACCTTAAAAATCTACTTTCAACATTACTTCCAACATTTTTCAACACTGCTCTTTTTTTGTTCCATACTATTACTTTGCATATATGTGCCTTTATTCTTTTAAAACATACACGTGTGTGTGTGTGTGTGTGTTATCTCTAATCATCGAACAACCCAACTAAGCTACTCAGACTAGAAAATACATGTAAATTACAGTGACAGATGATGAGAGTGAAAACTGTTCTGACGACAGAAAATTCAGTTTACTACTAGACTAAACATCACTTCCAGCTCCTTGGTGCCTCATAGATGGCAATTATGGATATACACTATGCTCTTTGTACTAAGATTAGTTTTCTTGTCTGTGTATTGACTTCCCACCGTTTGGCATCCAGCAATTAAAAAATTTTCATTGCAAATATTCAGCAGATACCAGAGAGGTGATGAGGGTTTTTTTTAAAGAAAGTACAAGTTCTGCACAGTTAATTATATTTTCTACTATTACATTATCTGAAAGGCAAAAGAAAAGAAAGGCCTGTTCAGAGAAAAAACCCAAAAAACCAAATCCTCCACACATTAATATTAGCATTACAAACAATAGCTGAAAGCAAGGGAAATCATATAGCTCCAAGCAAAAATAATGGTATGGAATGGCACTGAACAGTACCCACTGAATCAAAGGTTCCACCTCTCAGAAACTCTAAGAGCATCTGAATTTTGCTTATAACTTCTGACACAATGCCCTAACCACTTCATTTGCCCTAATCTGGTTTTTAGATTTCACAAGTCGTGTTTTTACTTAATTTAAAACCTTTTAGTGACCATTCTTTATTTGTCATATACAGTGAATTCAGCAGTGACTAAAAAAAAAGAACCTTTTTGCAGTTTCTTAAGCACTTTAGCATTCTTGTAAAGGCCAAATGACCCTATTCATCATTTCCTTACCACCCTTAAATCCTGACATTCAGGATCGACATGGGCAGTGGTTGCCTAGTGGTTTTGAAACTGCAGATTCAGTTCTATTTCATTCTGATGTTCTAAACACCTTTCAGTCTTACCTACATGAATCAATGTAATTCTTATGACCATATTATTAGGCTAGAAAATAGTAAAACACAATCCAATTAATTTTATTCACATCTTCTGCAGGAACCTTTTATGACATTTTGAAAGTTAAGTCTTAGACTGCTGAACACATTAAAGGATGTTTGAAGGAGTTTATTTTCCAAGCACTACAGCAAATGACTTATAGCTGCTTGAATATGAATGCATTTTAGGAAATACAAAATAAGCATGAAGAATGGGTTTCCATAATATACAAAATACACTGTATGCATTTCTGGAATAATAAAAATTCAAACCACCTTTCATAGGTGATCAAACACCCAAAAGAGAAAAGTGTTTCACCAGTCAAGGTTAGCAACACAAAGACGCCTTAGACCACTAACTGTATTACCAGTAATTGGCAATACAGGATCAATTACTGTAACTAAGTTTACCATTAGTCTTTCAAAGGGATGACTTGCTTTATTGAGTTATGCCATTAACACCTGCAAAAGTGTTAATGAGAGGAAGCATTTTGCTATCGATGACAATTTACAAACATGATTTCCAATGCATGACTTCTGAAAAAGAGCTTTAAGAGACGGGCAGAAACATTTGCAGATGCTTAAAATAAAGATTTTTAAAATATTTTTTTCTAAGTACTCAACTAAAGAATTGGTTGAGAGGTACATTCAAAACATGCCATCATTTATCTTAATGCGCTGTTTCTTCACAGCCCACTTTACCTAAAAAGAACTAATTTTTCTAGCTTCATATAAGCTAAAAAGCTAAATACAGCAGCTTCTCTTTGTCTTCTGGAATTATTATGGGTGTAGTATTGACCACTTCACTCAGAAAGAAATAATGGGTTTTCATCCTCAAGATAACAGCCCAGCAATACACAAAAAGATAAAGAAAAGCTGCAGTTAAAAAAAATATAAATCAGTGACTGTACTTTTCACCAGTGCAATGAATTACTTAACACAGTGTTTAAGTACATTAGTTTCCAATGAGTACTAGAACACTCACTGCCATAAATATGCAGAACTCACCATTCCTTTTGCTAATGATGATGATTTAGATGACTGATGTCTATAGAATGAGTCAGCAACATAACCAAAGCACTACGCTACTGCTGATTAATAGCAGTCCTGAGGTGGCTGCCTTATTCTTCTTGAAGGCAAAACAGTGCTTTTTACTTGAAAAATGAAAATTATTTTAAACATCATTAATTTGAACCAGGGAGCAGGAATATTTACACTCAAAATATTGCCCATGGTGTGGTCCTGGTACTTCTTACTCTACTTTGGATTTTATTTTTCTTTTTGCAAGAAGATACAGCTAGGTCCTTACCATAGTTCAGAGCTTCTGGAGCAGTCCACTTGATAGGAATCTGCTTTAGGCCTGATGATGAGTACACGCCATCATCCTCTTGCCGGGACATTCCAAAATCACTTATTTTCAAAATGTTGCTTTCCCCTACCAAGCAGTTCCTTGCAGCCAGGTCTCTGAGTTAGAAAAAGAAATGAACACCCCCATTTTTACATGTTTGAAAGTACTTGACGTAGTTAAAAATGGCTGAGCCCATCAGCCAAGACAGTGGCACTTCTCAGAAAACACTTCACAGCACAGTTGTGGAAAACAGGAGTGAGGGAGGGGAAAAAAAGTGAGAAATTATCCTGTGAACACCAAGGTCACTGAAGACATCGAGGGACAAGATGCTGGAGATGCTCCAGGTGCCTGAGCAGAGACTTCCCTGCCAGCCACGGAGAGGACGGACAGTGGAGCAGGGGAAGAGTGTGAAGGGGAAGCAGAAGCATAGAGGAGTTACAGACTGACCAAAACCGCCATTCCTCATCCTCCCTCCCCTCAGGGGAGCAGGTGAGGATTCCAGAATGAAGGACTGCCTCTGAAGAAGTGAGGGATAAAGGATGTATTTCAGTTTTTGTCTTTATTTCTCTCCATTCAACTCCATCATTAGCTGCAATACATTAAATTTATGTTACTCAAGTTCGGTCTGTTTTGCTGTAAGGGTAATTGGTAGGTGATCTCCCTGCCTTTATCTTGGCCTATGAGCTTTTCTGTCTGATTTACTCTCCTGTCCTGCTGAGGAGGGAGACTGAGAGAACAGCTGTGTGTGTGTGTCTGGCAGCCAGTCAAAGTCAGCTCATCGTAACTGCCCGCAGTGGTCACAGAAGTAAACCCACAGGTGAACAAATCAGATTTATGCAAAACAAATCAGAATTTGAATAAACATCCTTAAATGTATTCTAATAATTATGACAGTGAGAAATCAGAGAAATTGCTCCATCCTCTCTCTGCCCATCTTATCTTAGCATTAGAGTTTCCATCAAAAATAAAAAACTACTCAGCACAGGGAAAGGAATTTTGGCTCAGTGAATGATGAGAATCTCAAAAAAGCCTTCCTTTCCCTCCTTTCATTTCAAACTTGTTTTTTAGACTATGAAACAGCATGTAGTTACACTTGATGAAAGACCTATTCTCTACATGTTAATAATACATTACAAACATACTATATGTATATTGCATTTCTGAGTTTCACAACTTATTAAAGTACAACATAATAACTTATTATTATTATTACCATATTAATGTAATACAATATAGGAAATTTTTGAAGGGACAGATATATTAAAGAATTAATTCTATACCATCAGGAACAGCATGGCCAAAACATTTTTAAATTAAATTTACTGTGTTTGTTTTCAGTTTAAATAGCTAATACGCTCACAAATGGCTTGTCTCATGTGAATTTTCCAGAAAAAGGACAATAGGTTTAATGTTTTGGATTGGAGTCGTAGCACAGTTTTGAAGTGAATCCCCTGAGAAGTTAATGCACATTCCTTGGTTTCTGAAGAATGACTTTGGTGCATGTGCACTAGATTGCTCTTGGAAGAAACTAACTTAGAATTCTGCCCATGATGTGTATAAATTTGTTTCTAGAGCTAATGCAGAAGGAAAGGTCTGAACCAATAACAAACGGCTTCAAACACTAACCACAGTGGGGGCATTAATGACAAAGGACTCAACAATCTTCAGTCAAAAGAAAAAGATTGGAGCCACATACAAGGATGCTAAAGCTTGTACATCTCCTTTGATCAGCTCATACATATTGATATTTGGATTAGTTATTTGATATAGAGACAGAGCCCATCTATGCGCTTAAATACTATAATTTAAGAATTTTAAAACATGTGACTCACACAGATTTTCTGCCACTAAGAACATTTATGGCATTTGGGCTTGATGCTACAATAATAAAACGGTATCATTCTTGCAGTTTGAACAAATGGACCACTTAAAAACAAGTCTGAACACACCAGCTCCAGCTGAAGCCACACACAAATGCATAAAATAGCTCAATGTGCGCTATGTTACATAGTTAGATAAGTGGTACTGTTAGATATAGCTATATGGATTAAAGTAAGAGAGCTGCAAAACAAAATCAAATTGTTATTGCTTATACTCAAGTATGTGAAAAGTACCACCACAAAACTTCAAGAATTTATGGCTCAGGTTCCAATCATTCTTCAGTAATTAGTTTTTTTTATCGTTTTACTCCATATAATCTAGATTTTGCAACTCATGCACATAAGGAGCGGGAAAAGTAATGAGGTCGTATCTCAGACAATATTTACAGTTAATTGAAATCAGACATCTTCCTACCTGAAGTCTGACCTAGTATTTAACCATATTCTAAGTCAGATTAAGAAAAATCTGTATATTGAATTGCCTTAGGTTTATTCCTCATGCATAAATCTGATTTTTACGGAAAACACATCATAAATAGTGCACAGTGTGATGCTTGCAAACAAAGACTACACTCAGTTTCCATAATTTTTGTCTCCTTGGTATGTCAGTTTTCTTCTTCACTCAGAATTATCTAGAGAAAAAGCTTTTCTCCCTAACTGCAAATTTACAAAAACACTTGCCACGAAATATAATAACGTTTGTGGAAGCTGGTAGTCTGTGACACTACGTTCAGGATGTACGTAAGTTAATTCTAAATCTTCTGACAGACCCCAGACATAAAGTCTCTGCTTCATCAAACTGTGGTTTTCAGGCTGTCTGTCAGCTGGCAGTGGGTGGCACAATGGTACCATTCAAGATGCCATGCTGCACACAAGTGCCAAGGGAGGAATTATGAGCCAGTGGTCAGCTAATGGTCCACAACTTGTGCTGATGGACACAACTATCAACTCCACCATCAATCTTTCCAGGCAAATTGCTTCATTACTTCTGTCTCAGTTTTTATCAAATAGAGAAGCATTTTTATTGCCACCTTTGACAGAATATAAGTAAAATCTTATGAAACAGTGAGTTCCAAGCTACTAAAAATAAAATAGAAATGGATATGTTATGATGAAATTTAACTTAGTAATAAAGCTACAAATAGTAAATGAAATGTAGCAGTGCTCATTGTGAGTCTCACAGTATTAATACCTTTTTCTGCTCTTAGCTAAAACTCGTACATTTTTTAAGCTATAATACTAAGTATTACTTTTAATATATCATTTGTGTTAATAAAGTCTTTTGAGCACTAATATGTTTGCTTCTGACATAAGCAGATTTGCCACTTTCCACCTTCCTGTGTATGGTAGGCTCTTTGTCTCACTTATTTAGAAAATACCTTCGATGTGATTCTTTCATTCTTCAGGCATACAAAGGTCCTGAAAGTCAGGGTATCTTGTTAGCATTTCTGCTGTCATTTTACATCTGTTTCACATCCTCAGTGATTTCTTTTAAAAAATAAATACATAAGTATATATATTTGCATGCTTAAAAGCATTTTAAAAACCAATGTTATACTGAAAGCTACAACTGCATCAGGTTTGCGTTTTTTTTCTAACTATTATTCTGAGGGTTTGGTTAAGATTTTCCCCATACTTTTCAATTAAACTCTTCACTGTTTCTCATCATGTCTGGCAGAAAAGGATGTTCGTATTTTTCAGTCTAGACACACCAGAAAAATACAAAAGATGCTTTTGGTCACTGGGATTTATTACAGAATCTATAGCCAGAAACTGGGAAGAAAAAAACCAAAATTTGCGTCAGCAACTATGACTTCCATTACTTTAAAAACAATACATTACAGCTTCAATTTTCTTCAAGTTTCCATGATTCTAATTAATTTCTATTAGTTACAAATAAAGAGTTCTAGTATAATAGTGTTAAAGCATTTATAAAAAAGCCCTTTACTTCTTAACTTTTCATATGAAATCATGTAACAGTTTCATTCCATATGTATGATAAAAAGCATGAATGAGGGCAAAAAAGAAAATGTGTGTATATATAGGGCTGAGGACCAAACACAACTATGAGTTGTTTTAAAGATAAAGTTGTTAAAGATAAGATCAGTGTTAAATACTTATAGTAAATCCTTACTCTAAAACCCAAACCAACAAAAAAATCCAACCAAAATCAACTATAGTTTGTCTTCTTTCTCCTGAAAAACAAATGTGTTCTATTTGTTTTCTTTTCCCCAATGTTCGCTAAAGCCAACAACCTGAAGAAATATACATATAATTGTGTGAAACTATGTGTCTCTGTTTGGTTTTTTTTTTTTTTTTTCTCAAACAACATTTGCTACTTACTGCAGTAATTCCGTAAAATCAGTATTTATCTTTAACATAGTAAACAAGAAAATATTCTTTATTTAATTGTGAAAGCTCTACAATGGGCACATATTACCCTAAGGTTCTGCACAATAGAAAAAGAAAAGCTCTTAGATTAAATATCTAGATTATGTAAGTTCTTAGTGCTATTAAAAACAAAGCGCCTTCCTCTCAACTACTAAGAAATAAAAATTAGTGTGTAATTTGGAAATTCTCTTTTTAAGCACTGCAGTGCTTTCCCTACAAACATAAAGAGGACATTACTAGGAATCACTAATATGGATTGAATATGGTGAAGCAGCAAGAGTAAGCTCATAAAACTTTGCTATTTGCTATTGAATTTTTGCTAAAAATTCAATAGCCAATTAAAGAGGAATTAGAGGCAATTTATTTGTGCTGGGAGTTGTTACCACCTGGATTCATGTCTGTCAGTGAAGATGTAAACCTACTAAATTTTAAGAACACTCTTACACCCTCTCCCCACTTTCCTTCCCAAAAGAAGTATAGAGCAAGTATGGAATTTCATCAGTTAAAGCAAATCAAAACCGGAGAGTAAACTCCTCACTGCTAAAGTGGCAGCAGAGACTGTCTCACTGAACTAATTAGCCATTTTATATCCCACCCCTGGATCATGCAGTTAAAATACTCTTAGGTGATAAAAGCAAGTAATTAATTAGTGAACAGGATCAGTTTATCTCCTCCGCACATTAAATTCAATGAAAATAGTCTATTATCAAAACACAAAGAGAAAAGGGGCGGAAAGTGAAACTACAAGTGAAATTGTTGGGTTTTTCATGGACTAGACACCACCTCACCTTCAAACACCTGAGGTAATTTTCAGTGGTGCCTAAATCAAAATATATCTATTTTGGAACTTCCTTAATATGACTGTGCTACTACTTTTGCTATATGTGGAGAGCACAGCAAAGAGTAGGTGTCCAGTAACAGGCTGGGAATATATCAGAGGATCAGAAGCCCATCTTTCCACATATCCTATGTAGTCTTCCCCCTTTATACTCTGTTTTAATTATTTCTTCACATTACTTTAGCGATCAGATTATGAACACCAATGGAGCAATATTAACTACAATGCTAATAATTTCTCTAAATTCTCAATATAATGCAAGTCTATTTTCATAGATGAACAGTGCTAGGAAACCAGAGAATTTCCCAGTTAGACGCACTAGTGATTTCTCAATAATGTCAGGTGCTCTGCGTGCTTTCCAGTTTTGGATATTGCTCAGTTCTTCTCATCTATAAAATCAGTAACTTTTCCCTCCTACCAGCAACAGAGACATTTAATTACTCCTCCTAAAGCAACTCTGCAGTTTTCAGATGAAGGGCTTAAAAAATCCTGCAAAAAGAACTCAAAATAAAAAAGGAACAAAACAACCCCCTCAAAATTGTATTCAGTAGCTGAACACAACTGTAAAATTAGTGTCTGGTCTAGGGACTATGCAGACCTACTGACACATAAGAAAACTTCTATCTTTAAGTTTCATTTGGGTAAGCTACTACGTGTCCTCCATTTTCCTAGCAGGGCATGGTTTCTGTGGAAGCTGTTTTAAAAATGATAAAGATGGGCATAGTACACAATGAGCAGTTTCTGAGGAGAATCAAAGCAGCAGACTGTGAAGATGGAAATGAAGCAACAAATTGCTACATCATCTATTCCTCCCCTCTTTTTCCCATTTCTGAAGTTGTCTTCACAATCCCTGCTCCAGGAACAGAAACATTCCTATCAGCAGCATCTAAGTGTTTTTCATCTGCATTGTTTCTCAACTGTTTTAGAACTAAATAGTTATTGGTTGTATTCTTCAGAACAATTATTTTGATGAAAACAGCATCATAGTCATTTTAGTCTATAATAGTCTTCTTTGCATTGATATGTCTGTAGATGTTTATAACCCATTTTTCCTGTGCACTGCTGATTACATTGCAATGTGCTGAACAAAATCGCTAATTTTCCCCCCCCTTGCGCTAGATCTTGAAACAAAGGTTTGCAATTCAATTTCTTTTGTGTGGCTGTTTATTTCTTTTGTTTGGCAGGAAAGCTTACCTTATGTTTGTCCAATGTGAGTAACTTAACAGAAGACATTATTACTCCCTGCAATTTTATAGCATTACTCAAAGTTCTATATGTAGCTGTTTATTTCCTTTCTAAAAGTATGGGAATAAAAAACTACATAACTAATACAGCCACGAGAAAGCCCATTATAAATTAAGTTTGTACAGGTGCACAGTAACCTATCCAGCCTCCTCAGTTCTCATAAAGTAAAGACTTAAACCATGATAGTAACCTCCAGCAAAAAAAAGTTATAAAAAGCAATGCCAGTGATAGCATTAATGAAAACTAATGGTCTGGATAGTCATCAGACTGGAAAATTGGTAACTTTATGGAAATCCTACAATATTAGGGACACTAGAAAACTGAAAACACCTTCTGGAAGTCCTCAATGACAGGGTGCACAGAGGAATAATGCCACTGTTGGGCTCCATGCAACCACTCCCATGTTCTTGGGTTTTGACAGAAGCATTACAGAACACAAAAAGGACAAACATGGATATACTTCTGATACATGTAATACCTAACAGTCCTTAAAAAGTCTCTGTTTGGTAACTGAATTATCGGAGAAATAAAATGTCCAAAGAGTAATTAACAAGGGTGGATAATGATCCAAGATGTACCAGAACATAAGCTTATGTTTTGCGCTTAAAGTTACAGTGGACTTAAATCACAATCACAATGTCTTTCATTTCCATAATCAGTCATACTGTGCTATTCATAGTAAGAAAAATACCATTTTCAAGCAAAAACTCCCACTGTATCAACCACAGAAGCAACTAAAATGAAACGCCACAGTAGAACACACAATTGTGATAAAAAGTGTATTTTTCAGGATAATAAGATGGGTTTATTCAAACTGTCTGATGACACACAAATTGCTACAAAGATTGTCCTTGCCCTTTTATACAAGAAGGATGCCTCAATTTAGTTCTTACTTCTAAATTAATCTATTTCATAATCTATTCTATAGTATAATGCCAAAATATCACTGATTTCTCTGTACAGTGGCATTAAGTATCAGTTTAACTTGTGTACAAACTTGGTAATATCTAAAGAGGTAGATCAGATATGGTCAAAGACAAAATTCACTTGCCCATTATACATTAGTGATAATAAAGCTTGCATGCTGGATTTAAGGAAAATGCTTAAAGTAGAGCAGCTTCCATAGCTGACTTTCTGACAAAACACTTTTTAGAAAATAAATATTGTCGTTTTATTAAACCAATCCATTTTCTAGTGTTAATATTATAATGTACTAAGTTTAAAAAACAGTTGAAGACTAATAATGAAAAGCTGAGCATAAAGAATTGAAATACTCTGCAAGTGGCCATGAAACTAAGAAATTCAGAAGCATAATTAGAATATGGGTTAGATTTGTTTCCACCTTTTTCACTAGAATAACAAATGAGCAAAAATACAGTATTTGCATGATTTTGCAGGTCCCAATGAAAAAGGAAATATTTTTAAGTCTTTCTGCTTACTCAAGTTAGATTTAAGTTACTTATAAGTGGTGTATATCAAAGTTCATCTGAGGCAGGCAGCAATTTTAGCCAGTACTACTGTTTCAAGAGCTAGCACCAACAATGCTTTATTCTGGAATAGTTTACCTTATCTCTACATGAATGTTTATCACTTATATTTACTTCTGCTCCTACCAGCAGACAGGCATGGATTAAGATTTCGAAAGTAATATATAAATGTGGATTAAAGTTCATTATTTTTTAGTAGGTAAGACTATTTTACAGGCACTAGATCCCAAGACACTTTATTAATGAAGGTAAAATACATAAAGCTAGTAATCAGGACACAAAGAAATGAGTCATCTAGCATAATTAAGGTACAAAAGACTACATATTCATGAAAATAATGCACAAGGAATAAGAAAAAAAACCAACCAAACAAATATATTAGGTCTGATTACAACTCAGGAGGAAAAAACAGATCAGAGAAGCAGCAGAAATAAGTAGTGCTAGACATAGAAAATTCTAAAAAGTCCTAAAATTCTAAAGTCCTAAAATTTGGGGCTACAATATGTAAAAAAAATAAACCTCTTGATTTATCATAGCAAAATTTTTTTTCATATTTCATATTTGTCATAGCAAAAAAAGCAATAGCAGAGAGAGAGAAATCAACCACAAGTTAAAGCAATTATTCGATTAGGATGTTTCTTACTTACAGAGGGAAAAATGAAAATAGATGGCACATGAAGTATATGCTAGCTAAGCATTCTTAGAAATGGAAGCCATTGACAAAAATCTGCAGTAATAGTTCATTAATTTATAACTTTCTAATCAGAGAAAAAAAAAGTAACTTGTACCTTGCAATATCTCACTACTTGTAATCAAAGTTACCAACAAATGCTTAATGGTATATACATCTCAAATATGGTCCCACACTGTTCAGCAAAGCTGCCATACAGATTTTGGCTTCCTCAGCTGCACACTTCCTTAGGGAGCACCATTTTATCCTTGCTCCTACGCCTCATTTCTGTCAGTAGCATATCAGTGGCACATCAAGAGTCCAGCTCCAGGTTTATGCAAGATCTACGGCAAGGGGCTCAGAACATCAGTAGAGGTGAACTGTGCAGTTTTAAAAAACAGGTTAAAACCAGCAGAGAGGAATACTGTCTCGCTGTCAAATCTAAAAGAGTACCAAGCACTGTGTTAGCTGCTATAAAGTATTCCCCAAAAGAGAATTGAAACACTTCAATGTAATAGCTCCTTGATAGTTAAAAAAAGCAAACACTGCCTTGTTAGGGAAAAATATGTCTTTATAGTTGATAGAGAAAACAAACCTTCTCTAACTTTTATACTCTTCTAAGAGTTCTGTCTTCCTGACTCCCTCTGTGGGTTATAATGCTCTCTTGTGGTTATTTACTTACAAACTTCTAAACAAGTAGTTTCAATTTACAATCGAAGTTCAGCTGTGTTATAGAAGATCAACGATAAATACAGAAGATAAACAACGCCTTCAAAATTAAAATACATTTATAAATAACTAGGATAAATAAATCCACCTGCAACCAGTTATTTTACAACTCAGTTTTGCTTAAAAAAAACAACAGCAGTATGGAATATCCTGTCATCTCAATTTTGCTATCTGTTTATGATACTCAGAATTTTCATTCAGAAACATGACCAACAATTATTTTCANCCTAGAAGCCATGGCAACTGAAGTATCTTGACATACAGCACTGCAAGGAGTTTTTTCTGTCAGGCTTGAATGACTCAGCTTAAATCTGTGAACAAAATACTGTAACACCAACTCAACAATTCTTGCAGCTCCATGTACCCTGATGATGTCCATCTGTCTTCCAAACCAGTTAACATGCCCATACAGCCTTCTTTGCTGTTTACTGCCTTGAATAAGGAATTTTGAAACAGCCTTTAACAAAGAGTAAGTCCTTATTTCAATCAATACTCACACTGATATAAAAATGTTTCATAAAAGCATATCCATGCACTACAATTCTACTGATCGAGGTTGAAAAGAGGCTGAGAATTACAGAACAATGACAAAAAGTAAGAGAATACTACATGCACGTAACCCTCTGTGCATTTTATTTTACTCGTTCTTAGCAACTGTGGTTCTTTTAAAGTGGATTAAATTTGATCAAAATACTTTTGGTGAGCAGTACCTATTGGAATTGAATTTACCTTCTCACTGAGCTGAATGAGCATAACTTCTCCTAAGTTTCTCTTAGCTTTATGAGAAAAATGATTTTCAAAAAAACCCCCACAGACTGGAAAAGAGCCTTACCTTTACTATTTTATATCTAGAACTACATGCCATCTCTCATCATGAAGAAGTAATATATACTCTACATGATGTTTTTCACTTGCATAAACTTCAAAACTAACCTACTTCATGAATACACACTAAAACCTATTATACATCCTTCTCTCATCTGTTTTTCACTATGCACATGGTCATATAGGCTGAATATGATAAGTCAGTGATAAAACTAATGTAAAGCTCAGAGGCACTTATGAAAAACCTCCTGGGGCATTGTAAAAATTACATTAGAGTAAGGTACATCATCACTAGTCTATCTCAAAAAACAGTTGATAAACACTTTGTCAAATCCACAAAATAGGTGTAAGCCAGTATGCACATATATAGATACATATGTACATATATATGTGTATAAAACTTACTAAAAGGAAATATGTTTACTTTCCTCAGGAAGGAAATTTGTGGACTTATTATTTGTTACCACATAGAGCCTAAGACTTCTTTATTAAAAAGAAAGTAGTTTCCTGTCTGAGATAATTGCGGTACATTCCTCTTTGGAATGTCAAGAACTAGTATACGGAAGCCAATAAAATATTGAACCAACACATTATATCATACTGCATGCAACATTTTCAGGAACACTGGTTAGAATCTTCTCCTATAAGAAAAAAATAAAACCAAAACAAACAAACAAAAAACCCAAAAACAAACACACACACAAAACCCCAAAGAAACAAAACCAAAACAAATAGTCAAACAAAAAACAAACAAAAAAACACAAAAAACAACCCCAACATAAAACAAAACCAAAAAAACCCAACCAACCAACCAAAAAAACCACGAAACAAAACAAAGCAAAAAAACAAAACCAGGGAAAGGTCTACACCCTAAAGAAGAAGAAAACTGTGTACATGAAAGAGCATTTTGCTAAACAAATACTGACACAGATGCTTACCCTCTGGTCAACAATCTGTGCTCAAAGAACCACTCTGTACCTCCCTTCTGAAGCAACTGCTATAGCTGACTGCATTTTCATGCTTCTCCTCAATCCTTCTTCTTCTGCTTTTGTCTTATTCTATCATCTAATTCAACGTTCATCATCTACGACTAATACCTCCTTTACCCACTGCAAAATGAAATCCTGCAGTCCACCATTTTTTAGAAAGAAATTACATTTCACCCACTATTCACCACTGCAACAGGACTAGGAGAGCAGAGAGAATGTTATTTATACTATCCAGAAGATCTGTAAGACCTTATGGTCAGCACAACAGCTTTCACAAAGACTACCTGCATGTTATTTTTATCTTAGTTTCAATAGCCTGTACTCTCATTTTTTACTTTTTGCTTCTTAATTAGAGTGACCCTGTTGCTGTCAAGCAGTGCGTAGATTTATTACTCTAAAACTATGTTATTCAAATTATTTTATTGAATAATACTTGCCAATTCCTAATATTTATCAACAAGAAAGTGGTAATGCAGTAAATAAAAACAAATGGAATACAATAATGTAACACTTAAAATACTACAGCATGTTAAATAGAATGAAGGAGTCTAAGAAAAACTTGCTTACAGTTCATTCAGTCCTATTTGTTTTATTCTTAGCAAAGATTACTCATTTTTCACAAGGGAATTTTCTGTAGCAGGGATATGTCATGAGAAAAAGATAGACTAATTCAACTCCATAATGGCAAAAACTGGATATTCTTCATACTATCCACCTTCTGAGACAAGAAAATCTCCTCTTCTTGAATTTATTATGAATTGTTTACAAGCTAAGACTTTATTTTTATATCAGCCTTTCTATAATTAGCTTTTGATACTTATTGTTTCTTCCCACTGCCTAGCCTAAGTTTTCTAAGAACTTTATTTTGGTTTTATATAGAACAACTATCTTGAAATAATAAAATGGGAACACATCTGAAAGAACAGATCATGAAACTACATGCATCATACACAATATTATAGTACACTATCTCACAACATTCTGAACTGTGTGGTGTCCCTTTGGACTCTGACGATCCCTGGAACCCAAACATGAGTACAGTATGCCAGAAAGACCAAATCGTTGTCTGAGATTTCAGGGAACAGATTCACTGTTACTTATATGTGTAAGAGATGAAATATCAGCCAGTTAGTAAAACTGGTGTGCTTTACCAAGAACAAAAAATAACTCCTTTTTAAAAAATTTTCCTTATGCATGTTTTTTTCCCCTTCTCATCTTAGCCAGTTACACAGTAAAAATCTGGAAGGGTAGGGACAATGCAAAGGAAAGTTATGAAATCTCAGAATGAGAAGCCCAGCACTATCAGAAAGCAAAGGAACTTTAAGAAGTGGATTTAGGGTCATTTTCTTACAAAGTATTATCCTTAGGATAGCAAATTTCCTTCCCTTTATATCTGTATACAACATATTCTCCTTCAAAAGGATTTTTCATGTCCTTCCTTCACAATGCCAAATCATCCACCCAGTCTGCTGAGTCCAGGAAGCCAGTTCCATGCTCAGTCTCACTCTTTCACACAAATGACAGGGCAAATGCCTGTAGAATTATTATCATCTCCCATCTGTAAAATACTCCTACAGCTCACTGCCCCCAATATTCTGATTAAACAGCTTGCATCTCAGTGATTTTCAGTCATGTTATCCTTCAGGCACTGTGGTAGTTGAATGAGCAAACCTGACCACTTCATTAGAACAAGGAAGTGGGTTATATGGGTGCAAGGATTCAAAACTAGTTACCACTACAAAAATATTGCAAAACTTTCATCTAGTGTAAGTCCAGTGAGCCTCACTCTCACTCTTCATATGGCAAACAATGTATTAGTCTTTCTTTAATGAAAAGACAGAGCAAAATGGCCAGGAAACATTAATGGCCATGCCAGCCCTGAAATCCAAGGAAATCTTTGCCAGGACAGGGCAAGACATCACCTGGGGTATGCTGGCAGGGACAGTCTGAACGCAAACCTTTTTCTGCTCTCATGCCCAGTCCAAGCATTTCAATCACCAGAGCTGCTGGATTCTTTTCTTTCAGAAGCACAAAATCTGCAAGTGCTAAACTAACATCCCAGGTAAAATATAAGTTATACATAAACACATAAAACCACTCAAGGTTCCCTAAAAATACAATGCAAAGAGTCTCACTGATCACAATGAAGAAGTTATATTCTAATGGGAAATCCAATCTCCAATTGCTAGCTGAAAGATGAGATGTAACAACATAGAAAACAAAAATGGAATTTTTAGCTATTGTGAAAAATAATAGATTTTCAGCTTCCCTTGCAATAACAGTTATTGGTGAATTCTATCACCATAAAAATTTTTATGAAAACAGTTTATTGGCAATATTGACATTGCTTATTTTTTAAAAATACCCAGGTCTACAAAACATTTCAGCAGCTGCATGACAAACAATTTAACTATTATTATCTTTAGTTTAACTCTGCATGACATTTTAAATCAGCCTGCTAGGAAAACTGACATACTGAAATCTCAGAGGTCTGAAATAATTGGACATTTTCCCCATTTTATGGAGAACAGATAAAAGATGATATTTAAGCACATGTTGAATAGGAAGTACTAGGGAAAGTTTACAATAAAATGAAAATATCAACCTTATTGAAGCTTTTAGCAGGCACTTCAAAACAATAAGATAAAGAACCATCTTTGGCTGATCATACTGGATTATCCCTGATGACATTCAGCTGATATATGGGCTGTGTACTGTTTAGACATAAAATGGAACCTAAAGGAAATGTCAATTACACAAAAATAAAGATGAAATGTTATAATTGCCTTTTCAAAAAAAAAATACAAACACGGAAACCAAAAGATAATTTCTCTTTATTTATTTTATACAAAGAAACTTCAATTTGCCATTCTAAACTGAGGAACAGCATAATCTAATATCCTATACTAAAATGGCCTCTGGGAACATTAATTATTAATATTAGCCTCAGAATGACCACAGTTAAACAACAACCTTCTTTTCTGCTTGTACGAATAAATGCTACATAATTTAATATTTTAAAAGAAGAGTATTAAGTGGTACAAATAATTGGTGATGGAAATTTCCAATAGCAAACAAAACTTGTCCTAATAGCAGCTGAATAAAGTACCATGTTATTCCTAAAGCAAAAAAAGAAACAAACAAAAATAAGGCACCAGAACTTCCAGTTCTGTCATTAATATACCTATCACTAAGCTAATATAGTAATTTGTGCAGCCCACTGCTTATTTATGTAACACAGTAACATGAAATAGCCACAACTCAAATATGTATTTCCTACATACTGTGACCTCTGACTCCTCTGGTAACAGGACTGCCTCAAGCATAATTCCAGAATATATGAAAGATAGTGTGATCTTAATGAGATAGTATGACATGCTGAGAATTACATTGACCAAAAATGTATTCAGATCTTTCTTACATCACATGCTGACCATCCAAATCCATGCATCTATTACTCTAATTACCAGCCTTCTGCAGCTATGGCAAAGCTAAATCTGTGATGGCTAATTTTCTTCTAAAAGAACTTGGGGTGAAATTCAAATAAAGCACATGAGGGAAGCAGTATCAACCAGTACAGCAAATGAACCAAGCTCACAAGGAAAAAACTATTTCTCTTCCTTTTAAATTCCTTCATTATCAGCCATGTCAGAATTCAATAACTTAGAGAAAAATATGATAGATAAGAAAATAGCTCAATTTTTATTCCAAAGCAACCCTTCACCACAGTTCACATCCAATTACATTATAGAATACTTAGAATTCAGTAATTGCTCTAATGTATTATAATGAGCTTAAAGTATACAATATTCATCATATTTAATTTCATGGCTTGGGACACTTATGTTTCCCAGGTTTTTTTCTTAATACTTTCAGATCAGAATCATATGAGCTCAGTAAAGAAAAAAATAATCACTTTGCTCAAATAAGATTTCTGACAATCAGAAATACTGATTCAGAATGGATTCAACTTTAACTGTGCATGCATTTCTCTAGGATCAAACCACATTTACCAATGTGGCATCAGAAAAAAATAAGGGGGGTAAATTGCCTGAAAATCTATTCTTAAGAGCTGAAATCTGGTATACAGTGTATATATATATGTGCTATATAAACATACATATGAAATGCAGTGAAATGTAGCAGTGTTCACCTGCCTCTCCTAGATGACAGCAGCTGAAGTGCTCTGTGTTAGTTAATAAAAGCTCAGCACATGGTGCCAATCAAATTCCAAGTCTGACTGAAAATTAATTTGCATTCATGGCAGAGTAAATTTTGGTGGTTTTTTAAACACTAACAACATATCTACAAAAAGTGGCCTACGATAAGCAACAGTTTTTCATCCAAGTTCCCACTTGTGGTTTTAACTTTAAACAGACACAATGGAAATATTTCTAATACTCATACTGAAAAAAAATTGCTTTGAACCATTTTATATAAAGCAGAGACATCATCTTATAAATAAAGACTGAAACTATGATTATTCATTACATTTATGGGGCGTTTCAACTGTGCTACTGACAATAATTCTCTGAAAGACATTAATTGAGGCACAATCAACAGGTATTATTATCCCAATAGTACAGATTTTTTGATTCAGTAACAAAAAAATATTTCCTAAGAAAGGAAGCTACAGAGATGGAATCTATATAGGCAGTTCTGAATGAAGAATAAAAATATAATTAAGAATGGCAAATTCATCTTTGCACTAAACCTTGAAGAATTCATGTAATTTATATAAAGGTAAACTCATCCACCACAAGGTAGAGTTTCTTCATATGTCATCATCACTAGCAGAGAAAATCAGAGAACACTAAGCCACTTCAGAACTGAACTGAACCAAAGCAGTCACTCCACCGAGCACTGCAATGCTTGGAGCCAGCATAAAACAGGCACAAAGAAGTATCTAGCTACTGTCTTCCACTGGATTTAGGTAGAGAAATGATGCATACAGGTTGTTCCCTCCTCTTAGGAAGGAGACCTGCTCAGTTTTGGAGTTAAACCATCACTCTCCTGCTCCCAGGAGACTTGAATCACTACTGACACACACTAAACTGAGCAGCACCTATGCTGAATTGAATAGGATCGTTCATTCTTTTTGTGATATCTGAACTATTGATCCAGGAAAAAACAGGAGATGCATTGGAAAGACTAACTTAACTGTTTAGTATAGTTCTTAAGTTCATGGCTATGAAACGATCATGACACTTTTTTCCAAAACTCTATACACATCAGCAGCTATCAGGTTTGAGAAGAAAAAATTATGCTGGAAGCAGAGCTGGTGAAAGATGTCCCTGCACGTCCAGTTGAGTTAGGGTAGTTGCAGTTTCTCTCCTGTACTCCCATAGGACTGGTTTGAAAACAAAACATAAATTACAGACAAGTGAATTAATCACACGCAAATCTAAAACTAGAAAAGAAGGGCCACTCACAAATGCTTATTAAACCAACTGAAATTATCACATCTCCATCCTTATCTTCTGTTTCTTATTAACAGAAAAATGAAACTACATAAACAATAGCATATGATGAAAATGAAAAGCAAGAAACAATTCTTCAAACGCATGTTAATTAAATGGAGATGAAATTACTACATTCTTCTGTGCATGTTCAACCACTCTTTTTATTTTTTAATAACATCTTTTCATGCAGCTTTTTTTCTTTCCTTTTCTTTTAAGCTCAGTAATTTCTGTTTAATAAACTGAAACAGAGAGCAAAGAACAAAGGATATCTGGACGCTGGAGGAGATGAAAATGAAGATCAAACAATCACTTAATAATCACTTACATATATTAAGTATTTTAAGTCTGAAAAATTTTAACTTTGTATTTGCACCTACAGAAACAGAACAACACAAACAAAAAACAGGTAATAAAGAGCACACTTGTCATTGCACTGTCCCAACTCCTGAAAGGCTAAGTCAAAGTATAACTCAAACAGCAGTTTCAGAAATCCAGTACAAATTTGGGTAGAATTTTAAAATATAAAGTCCAAGTATAGCTAGTGCAGTTATAACTAAAAAGTGGCATTAGAAATAATTTTAATAGGCTAATGAGTAGCCTTTTGTTTCACATTAGCAAGTAGTCAAATGTGTATGGTACTAAATTATAGCCACCTAAACTACTAAGAAATATGTGAGGATTCTGAATGAATCCTTAAATCAACAAATTGAATACTCCAGAAAGATAACAGTGTGAAGCAAAACAATTTTATTTTACCATAACCTACATAATAGAAAGTATTTCTAATTATATATTACCAATTTTTAAGGAATACTAATCAAATCCTATCAAACTTTGAAACCAAAAATGTTGGGTTTTTTTAACCACTGCTTAGCTCATTTTCTATCAAATTCAGAAGAATCAGCTCATAAAAAAAATAAGCACATCTTACGGCTAACAACAAAATCCCCCAAAGAATCTTGAATACTGCAGAAAGACTTGTAAAAATATACTGGAGATGCATATTTTGATTTACTAATCCCTGAGTTTCATTTACCAAAGTAAGCAGTTTTCTTGAACACTCTAAAACTTCTAGTTTTATTAACGATAGGTTTACTAAAAATTTTGTTTCTGCCTTTAAGGAACATGGCAGCTCTTTCTGATAATCTCTTGTGACAATTTTTGATAATAAAAGAATTAAGTTAATATTTTGAAAGCTAAAAACTAAGTTCCCTCTTTCTACCATAGTGCATGTAATCCAGGCTGTCTGCATTGGCAAATCTATTGCACTAACAAAACAGGTCAGATTTCAGCTCTTTTTTCTGACTTGAGACACATTAGTATTTAGATTTCTAAATGAAAACAATGAAACAATGAAATCTTGGTAGAGTAAGACAACGCTGCATGTATCTCCTCTCTGAAATACATTCTCTGAACCACTATTAGCTTCGTAAACACCTCTCAAGAATAGTCGTTCCTATTCCCTGCTAACCAACTGCATATTTTAGAGATATACTGAAGGCACACTCTATCTATAGCATTTAGAACAACTATTCCATATAGATATACAAGGATACCCTTTTTCTAGAGTTAAAAAATAATACCAGCTGATTTTTTCCAAAACAATATTTTGCAGGTCGCATGCTATCATTTAATGAATAAGTATTGCAATTATGAACCTTAGCTACCCAGCTACTATTTTTAACTTTGCTTTCCTTTTCTAAGAACACAGGATCTCTAAGCAGGCACTTCAGATTTAACACTGATCTGACAGTTCCAGAAATTATAAAGCACTGGAGCATTTATGAGGCTAGTGTAAATCACTAATGCTCTGATTTCTATGCCATTGTCTACCTGACAAATAAACCCAGGCTAAAACACACTCTACCATGACAGAATGGTTAAAACACTTTTTTGCAATTTCCCTAAGGAAATATTCCATGGTTTTAGATCATGCACTAGTTTGTGTTCTCTCAGTGTTTCTTATACACCATGATCTTGTAGAATTGTTTCAATTAACTTGACCTGCATGATTGTAACTGACCAATTCACAGCTGATAAAATCCCAAGAGCAATGCCACTCAGATCCCCAGTAACAGCTTTGACCAAAGGGTGTTATACACGAAATGGACTGATTATGTCAGTGAGGTGGCACACAGTTCTCCAACAAATGTCTCCTGAGAGAAAAAACACGTGGAAAATAAGTAGGTTCCCTTTGATACAACTGGAGCATAAGCAAAGCAATGTCAAACTGCAGAAGAAACAGGAAAAAAGAATGCAAGAAACAGAAATAAGATGCTCCAAGAGGATAGTGCCTGATATTCTTCTGTATCTCAGAGAAAGCAGTCCAGGCAATTAATGCTGTAATATACAGAACTTTAGTTCTTCTCTACTATCTGAGAAACCAGTGGATTTTTCTGAAACACATTTCAAACATAACTGAACTTCTTTGCGGGCCAGGTAAGTGTCTGTAAATTTCAGACAGGATATAAAGCCTCACAGATTGCTTCTTGCTATGACTTATTGTCACTGTATGAATCATGCACCTTATAATGCAAATGATTATGATGAAAAATAGTTTTGAATATATATTAAAAGCAACAAACTACAGAGATCAAATAATGCAGTATTATTTTTATCCAAATGAACAGAATCGCTTTGAACTAGACAAGCAGTAATGATCTACTTTCAGAAAACATGGGGGTTTTTTTTCCCAAATTGTAGGGCTCACTCCTGTGGTAATAAGAACCACACGTCTAAACTGCTTGCATTTTCAATGAGCAAAGTAGTGAGAAATAAAAAAAAATCTTCCTTACCTATGTATACAATTTTTAGATTCGAGATATGCCATACCAGAGGCAGCATCTAATGAAAATTTCACCAGCTGTTTGGTTTTTAGCTCATCCTTCTTTTTTCTTAAAAATGACAGGAAATCGCCTCCTAGAGAAACAGAGAGATGGACAATGAGACTCAATCAATGGGACACTCACATTTATCTCTCATCAGGGGTGCAAGACCAAACAAAATGTAGCCATTAGCTGTTCTCATCCTGTCCACTTGAGTTCCTTTGAGGAAGGAACGCATCTTTCAAAATGTGTTTTCCCTTAAATATTTGATGCTTAAAAGTGAAATCTGCACAGAGTGCATTTGATATACCCAAAGTCTTCACCAATGTACCTTAAATACAGACTTGCACAAAAACTGTGGACAAAACCAATTGATAATTCATGATACATCTAATTCTCTAACCACAGAAGAATGGCTGTAGTAGTTTATAAAAAATATGAATAAAGAGATTAGGTCCTATTAGTTACATGAGAGTAAATAATTTTGAGTTGATCATTACCAGCCATGCTTCTCAAATTCTACACTGGCACGTTCAGAGGGGTAACAAAGTGTTTTACTTCTCGGGCAATGGTAACTGAACATGTGACACAGGTGATGGAAGGTGAACAGCTATTACTGACTTCACAGTAGCCTGCCTTGGAGGCACAAAGTTGTTACCCTCTTGTCTAAGGAGTGGGAGAGGTCAGCAGAAATTATTTCCAAAATGAAAACACATTTCATATATATTTCATATATTACAGATATTTCCAAATGAAAACTTATTTCCAAAGAAGCTGGAAATAAGCTGGAAATAAACTGGAGAGATATTATACAAACACTGCAAAGACATATCTGGATTAATATAACTCTATTAAAGATCTTTCTAAAACACATTTTATTGTTCAAGGAAAAGAAAATATATTTCATTGTTCCAGTGTGTGGCCAGCCATTGCTACAGTATTTGTTTCTTTTCACTCAGGACTGAATTCACTATAGTGATTATCTCTTGCAATCATGCACTGTTAACCAATTTTATCCTTTCTTTGCAATGTGAAATGACAGCATATATTAAAAGTTTCATATGGGATTTTCTTTTTAGGAGGCCATTTCTATTTGTGTTTCATATTGTGAGAAATAAAGTAAGAACATTGAAGAAAGTCTGATGTTATGATGAGTAACAGTAATACTCAAACCCTTCAAACATTAAGCTGGAGTTGCCCTTTACTCCCAGACTGGGTAACACACAGAGATAAAATCAAGAGGTGATTGGATGACATTTACTCTAAAATCAATTTGAAGTACCCTCTGTTTTGCAAAATATGGTTACACACATTACATTCTCAAAGTCTGACCAGAATGAATCTTGGGATACTAAATTTTAAACTAATGAAATCTTAAAAGTACAAATGACTATAACAGACTTGACTAGGTAATAATCACCTTTTCTTTAATCTGAGAGGATACTGACATATTCTAATAATTGGCAGAGAGTAGGTATTGCCAGAGAGAAGATAAACACTCTGATTAAATACATATCATTTCTTACACATGTAAACAGAATTATTCTGTTAAAAATAATTTTTAAGTCAACAATTTTTAAGCACTTCCCCCCCAACACATACAACAAGCTGGCATAAATTATTTTATTTATATACTGAGAACTACCTGTTCTGTACATGGGAATCTTCTTTCAATTAATAAATATGATTATATGCCTTTATGAATGTAAAGTCTTTCAGTCTTGACAAACTGTGGTGATACTTGAATAAGAGTAGTACATGAAGGAAGCTTACAAAAAATGCCATGTAAGACCATTAAAAAAAAAACAAAACTACTCTCAATCAACCAATGTTTCAATACTAAAGACAGAGAATTTCTAACAGCTTACTGCAGGAAGAACTGAAAAGAAGGACAAGCTCAGTATGATATTTTGGAAGAAAACCCAAACCCCAAACAATAACAACAAACCCTTCTCAATTTATAAAAACTAAAAACTTCTATAACGACATCAGCGTACATTTAAATTCATATTCCTCACAATTCATATAAATTCTTTGGACAAGTAAGTTACTGCTCTCCACAATCATCAGCAAAGCAACCTGTCCTCAAGTAACAGGCTACTACAGGCAACAAGGTACCAAAAGAAAATCAAACCACATCCATTAAAAAATTTCAAAATAATAAATGTTATAAATTTGTTTCCAATATGCTCAGGCAATCAGATTAAGATCCTAATTTTCATCAATTTGTTTCTGAGTAAGATTAAAAACTTCTCAGATCCTTACATCAGAATATGTCAAACTTACAGGGTACAAGCCTGTAACTTTCCAGTGCAATCCAATATCATCAAGAAGAGATTTAGACTTGCTGATTTTCCTGTGTGGCATACATGGTATGAAATTATAAAGTTTGAAGCAAAACCAGCACAGTATACTTTCAGTTGTACACAAAGTACTTGATGCCAATCACCAAAACATTTTAATAAAACTATTTTAATCTGTCTCAGAGTTTTTACTAGCTGTTCTGTTTTCTTATAACTGTCCTTTGTTATAGAGATAACAAAAACACCTTTTGAATATTCTGTCCAATATTCATTTGAAAGCACTGTTAGCTGCAGACAAAAGAGCTAAGTGATACACATACGCATTCATTCTGTACAAGGTATGTCATGTTAGGCTAAATCTGATTATCCTCAACCTTGTGATACTAACCTAAGTTTAGGAGTCGATCCTTTAAGTAACAGAATTACTCTTAACTAAATTCTGAATTTTATTTTGGTTAATGTTCCAGCTATTCATCTTCACAGCAAAGCATCCACATGAATACCTTCCAAGCTGAATTAAGAGGATTTCACTACAAACTCTTCATTGTAGAACTATATGTAATAAGCGCTCATTAAAAAAAAAGCTCTATTTTACTATTTGCAACACATAGTGTTATTTACAGTATAATAGCTCTTGATAAAAATGAAATAAACAGACCAATTACATTATGAAACAACTGATACAAAACTAGATGACTAGATCATAGTAAGCAATGTTTTCTCTTGAGTGTGGAATTTCCATTGTATTCCCTACAGCTACCTGTTAATTCAGTTAATGGCCCACAACGCTACCAGGAAATGAGCTTTGCTCCAACAACTCTACAAACTACAGAAGAAATTAGATCATTCTGTATTTTATTACCAAGCAGAAACTGCCTGCCTGCTTTCAGTTTGCAGGAGGATAAATAACAGTACTGGAGTACCTGCCTAATATGACAGAATTATTTTATTCAGTAGATGACAAAATGTAGTTCATAAGCTGCAGATCCATGAGAGCAACTGTTATAATTGGATTCCTTAAAGCAGCCCTCCATGTATTTTGCTGTGAATGGGAATTATATGCAGAAATTCTGAGAATGTGAAAATAACCCATATCAGCAACCCCTGGTATTGGCTGTACTTTACAGCATAAACTTCATGTTGTGCAGTAAGTAGCCTTTCATGGCAATAAACACTTCACTCAGTGTTGCACACAACGGTAAGCTAATGCTTTGCAAGAGGAATAAAACAGCAAATACTTATGATCTATGAGAAGAAACCAAAATAGAAGAGCCAGCAATAAATATGTTAAATACCTTCACAAAATCTTTAGTTATGGTAATCTCTGACTTAAATGGCATTTATAATCAACTATGACTACATGCTTCAGTGTTCTCCTGAGCTGGTGCCAACAATGGCGCTCACCTACTTGGCCTAGGTACTCTTGGCATAATTTTGATAACTAATATTGACCTGACTAATACTGAAAACTAATTTTGATAACTAATATTGATAGCTAATACTGAGCATAACAAATACGTTTTCAAATTACGATGGGAAATATTCCACTTAATTGATATGTGGATATATAGACACACATTGTTTATATATTTAATCTCTGTATAAAATCACATCATTTTAATAACAGTAATTAACAATAATATAAAAATATTAACAAATGTGTTAACACAATAGCAATTATTAAGAATTATATGAAATTATATGTATTATTACTCACATACAAGTTTAAATAAAGTGGGATCATTTCCTTTTTTAAACAACTTTCTTAATTAGCAGTTTGTTTAAAGAGGTCATTTATTTCTGCTCACATTTACACACACATTCATCATGCAGATTCAGTATATGCTTCTGGCCACACCCCCTAATGATCACCTAACCCAGAGGAGCTCTAGGATTGAATATTCATAATTGTTTTATAGGCTATTGCAATATTATTACCTGCACCTGTGTAAGTTTTTATAATTTTTGAGGATTTATAATGTTAGTCCTTTAACTAGCTTAAAGCAGTTTAGAATTTCTTTATTGCTGAGTATCTTAATCCCACATACTTTCTCAAAAAA